>OVAO01000488.1:0-20883 GCA_900406285.1 Biscutella auriculata | reverse complement strand
AGATAGTGCCCATGGCCCACACAACTATCTATGCCCCACCGACAAATAAATCTGCTACTTGACCCAATGAAAAGGGATTTATGCAAGCGTCGTGGTACTGCCAATACATTCCAAGGAAGGAGAAAACTACCTCAGACCTTTGGAGGTCACTTCTCACTTGCCCTAATACTTCCCTTTCACTAGTGAGCCGCCCGACCCTGCTTATAAACAAGGGAATTGTCAAGGAACTAACGCCAAGCGAGGGATGTCGAAGTCGTCCATCTCAGGCCGATATGAAGTAGTTATATCTCATTTGAAGTATCTTGTCACCCTTTTCTCACCAACCACTGCAAGAGGAGTGAAACCCATGGAGGGAGAAGAGGAAAACAAACAACAAGTACTTTGGAGCCAATACAAGTGTCCTTCATGTTAGGAAGAAAATCAATAAAAGCCTTTCTAGAAGATCAAATGATGGGAGTAAATGCCATCAAATGCATGTTTACAAACCACTTGCGACCCTCTGTGGCGACCCTAGATATGGGGAAAATATATGAGGAACCCGATGAGCTGGGACCGAAGAAAAATCACGGCAACCTTTGATATAATTCTAAACNATCAAATGATGGGAGTAAATGCCATCAAATGCATGTTTACAAACCACTTGCGACCCTCAGTGGCGACCCTAGATATGGGCAAAATATATGAGGAACCCGATGAGCTGGGACCGAAGAAAAATCACGGCAACCTTTGATATAATTCTAAATTGGAATTGTCAAGGCGCTGGTAGCTACTTGGCAATTCGCCACTTCAGTGAGATTCGTAAAAAATTCTTTCATGGGATTATGTTCCTGATGGAAACAAAGAATGAGAGGGTCTACCTTCAGAACCTTCAACTCCATCTTGGTTACGATTTTTTTCTTTTACAGTTGAACCCACTGGTTTAGGTGGGGGGTTAGCTTTATTTGCATTAGCAAAATTTAATGTTCAAGTTTTTTTTTTTGAATAACAAAGTCATTGATGTATCCATAACAATTGATGGCAATCAATTTTTATAATCTTTTTTCTATGGAGAGCCGGTTACAAATCGTAGGAATCTGATGTGGGAACGACTGATAAGATTGGTCAATACTCAATTTTAATAAAATAAACGAGAATCATGAAATAGCCGGAGGATGAACTCCCCCCGATAATTCATTTCTTGGTTTTGGACTTATGGAAGAAAGTTGTGGTATGCTTGAAATGCCATATGTCGACTCGACATATCAATGGGAAACGAAGAATGACAAAATATGTATTCTCACTCAAAGGTGGAATATCTGAGATTAATTGGATCGGACCACCAACAAATTCTCTCCCACATATCCGCTGAATGGATAAAGGGAACTAATTGTTTTTGATTTGATAAGCAGTGGATCTCCAAACCAAATTTCAAAGCCACTGTAGAGCAAGGATGAAAGAATAAACGAGGCAGGTACAACCTAACTCTTTATGAAAAGATACGCAACTGCTGCTCTGTGATATCTAGATGGTGGAAAGGGACCGAAGGAATGCACATATACACTAAAGGATAAACTTGACAAGGCAAAAACGGACCCGATGATTACTAATGATAAGATTTATTTACCCCTAAACTCCTATTGGTTTAGAAGAGCAAGGTAAATATTGGTTTTTCGTGCGGAATGTGAGGGTAGATGAGGTGGGTATATGGTCGAACCAAATTGGGAGAGAATCAGGACAATATAACTTTTAGAGTATCAACTAGGTCTAAGCAATATAGTTTGTCTAGCTATCACTTAAGGCAAACCAAAATAAGCAAGCAAAAAAGCAAGGGAAGCAATTGTAGTAAAGTAAATTGAGCAATTAACGATTAAGCAAATAACTAAATGTAACTAAGAAAATGGCAAGGGTAATGATTTAGCAGATTCAAATCAAGATAATGATAAACATGAACACACAATTAAGCTAGTCTTAGGTCTAGGGACTTCAGAATTAGATCAATCCACTCTCGTGGTAGAAATCCATATTCTAACTTGCAGAAACACACAATCTCTTGGTCGAATATGCAATGTCAGAAAGCAATAGCAACAATCCCTTGCAACCATCAATTGATTCAAACACACTCTCATGGAATGACTTCAATTGACTAACAATTATATAGATTCTTGAATTTCATGGACATCTCTCAATTAATGATCTTCCAAACATCTAGAAACAAGATGGCAAACCTTAATCTAACATTAAGCATAACTAAAAGAAGAAGACATTCATAGATTCAAGCACAACCATCATCAATCCATCAATAAATCTACCTAATCAACCCTAACCATCTATTATAAATTGACTACTCTCTTTCTGTTTAGTAAACACAAGATTCTAGATGGAATTTATGCTTAGCCATGAAATTTTTAAGAAGAGAAAGAGATTTAGAAAGCAATAAACAAAGAAGATTAAAGAAAATGCATTAAAACTAAAGGATTCAAAGGTTTAGAACATAAACACTTGAAAATACTCAAAAGGAGAACAAACTTAGGAATGAAGGCTCTCTCCAATAGTTCTTAGGTCTAAGAGTATTTATAGTGGGTCCAAAAGTGAGTTAAAACGAGCTGGTCAACTCATTAATCCGAAATGTTGACTCTAGAATGCCCAGGATCAGATAGAGCAGGTCGTTGTTGCTGACCTATCTTCTCTGCCTTGATCTGCAGCGGTCATAGCATGTCGATTCTGGTAACCGATGCAAATACCTCTCTACTTGATGCTTGATATCGGCCAGGGCTGGTCGATGCTCATGACCAATATTGGTGCCTTAGCCGAATTTCCAGCACATTTGATTCTTCTTTGGCATGTTGAGCAGTCTTGGTCGATGCTATTGCCCAGTGTGGTCTAATTCCTTCTTTTATGCTCCAAGATCATCCCTTTCTTTGCTAAGTCCTCTGTATCACCTGAAATGCAAAATATGCACAAATGCAAGACCCTAAAAGACTTTATATGCAACCTAAACTATACAAGAATGAGCATAAAAGATGAACTAAAAAAAATCAAAAACCACACATATCAACTCCCCCAAACTTATCATTTGCTTACCCTCAAGCAAACAAACTCAAAGTAAGGGAGAGAGGTAGGAAAAGCAAGGACCTAACAGCCAAAATCCCACGATGAGAGCGTTTCCAACTTAGCATAACTACTCGTCTTATCATTTAAGCAATATCGCAATCCACCATTATTACTAAGCATGGCGATCCACTTAACTGTTCTATGTTGCCTTCTTAAATTCAATTATCAATGGCGAAACATGATCAAATGCAATCACAAGGTTTCAATTGGTTTGGTAGAAATGGGACTCCATGCTAAAGAGAAAGTTCCACTCGACAATGAGGTTGATTGTAACATGGCTTCTCTCACGGAGTGAAGGGATTATAGTAAAATCTAGAAAGAAAAAGAGCAATGGGACATACAATATCGAACATCCATCTATCCCCAACAAATGCACCTAGTCTACCCAGTCTTATCATTCTTCTAAGCTCAACACCAATTTTTTTTCTACCTTAAGGGATCTTTTCTTTCTTCTCTTATGAACTAGACCGTTTTTCTCGTTCTTTTCATTCTTTGCTTACTCCAAGGCTATCTTTTCTATCTTTTCTTTGCACTCTTTTTCTTCTATATACTAGGCTTCTTTCTTAGGAGCTTAATTATATAATTCCTTCCTTTCTTTTCATTAAGAGTTTAGCAAATCTTTTCTTCATTCTTTTTTACTATCCCTTCAGGTAATCTTTTTCATACCCTTGGTGGTTTATTTCTTATTCCCTTTCCCAATCTTTCATTCTTTTCATTCTCTTTTTTCTCTATCCAAGCAATCCATCTCAATAGACAAAACTAAACTTAGGCTACCCATAACCCGAATGAATCAAGTCCTAGAGCTACCCAAGCATTTTCAATTTCGTTCCAATGCCTAATATACCTAAGCTATCCGGATAGATGCTCTCAATTGTCGCGCTCTATACTTGCAAGATTTTACAAAATCATCAATCACTTAAAAATAGAAAATGAGAACTCACATGTTTTAGGTTGGGGAACTTTGGGTTAGAAGGAATCTCCTTACAATGAGGATGACCAAGCCGGGCTAAGAGTGTTTCGGTTTACAATGCCCAAACTCGTGCTTGAAATAATAAAACCCATGAAACACAAGTGAAATAGTTTGATCATGCTAATTAAAAGTCCAATTTAAACTCTAATAAGGTGAAAGCTACAATAGTCTAGCAAGCTTCAAAAACCAATGACTTAGTGTTTTAAACCTCAAGGTCTAAAGCTATAAACTTCAAGACTCTTCGACACTATTAAGCTAAAACCGATGATCGGGAATTCTAGGCGTTTTGGTTCTCTTTTGAAAACAAGTGCAATGCAACCTAACCTATATGAGACTCAATTCTATACTAGAATGAAATGCAAGCTATATGCTAAGCCCAAATAAAAGCAAAAAAAATTTGGTTTTTTTCTGAAAACTTAGCTATCTACAAATGCAAGATGATATTCAATCAAAGAAAACAAAACAAAGCAAACATCATTAGCAAAAGGTGGTTCCTCCCCCAAACAAAAACTACACCATCTTTGTGTAAGTCTAAGTTAAGAGAAGAAACCGAAAATAAGATAAGAAAAACTAAATGCAAATTATATACAAAAGAAAAGTGATAAGGGAGGACCTCAATAAACGTGGCGGGATGGATCAAACTCTCCGTCAGAAGAGAACGTTGGGGACTCATTGTCCAAGAGAGGGTGCGGTGGTGGAGCTATCGACTTTCGTTAACCTAAGAACAAGTTTCTCTCCTTCTTTTAGCGCCTTCATGCCAACATCTCCTCTTCGGAGTCATCCATCTCTTGATCTTGGATTACATGGAAATCTGCTTCAAATACATCGAAACCACTTCTTGAACAACTAAGTTGCCTCTTGAACGCATTTGTAAGCTTCTCTATATCACAAGCCATCATGTCCATTGCTTTACCCATTGTCTTCTACTTTTTCTTCAACTACTACATTTTGTTACCGACCTCCTAATTGTTCGGTCCTGGAAAAGGTTCCACCGAACTATCCTTGGGCGATATGGAGGTCCTAAACGGGTCATGGCCTAAGCGGGAGAGGAGGGGGTGCAGTAGCATACTAAGCACTTCCATAAATGGTGGGACGATGAGAACTGTAATACTCCAAGGTGAGACACAGATCAGCTGGATCCTCTTGTCTCTGAGACCCTGAAGCTTGTCTTTCTGCATCGAAATCACTGGAATCTAGGAGGAGGTGCAAACTTGGCTTGAAAAGGATGTTGCTTGAGTGCGAGAAACTGATGATTGCCGGATTGGGGAGAAGAGTAAGGTGATCTGATCCTCTATCTGAAAACTTGTAGGTGAACTTCCCTTTGACCTTGCCAGATAAGAAGTGTATATTCGTCATATACTTGACGCCCATCAACCTAGGTTGAACACCCTCATCATCTGCTGGTAAATTAACCTGAGTAAGCTCCAAGATTGGAGTCACAAAACTCTCAGTGCTATCTGATCGCTTTTATCCCCATTTCTACAAATATAGAAGATGTTGGCAGAGTAGGTTCACTGGGCTGAACTTCGCCTCTGGTAAACATGGGAAAAGATCATCATTCATTTAATGTGCTCGGATCAACGGGGCTATTCCATGACTAAAAAATATGAGTACGTCCTCACTAATAACACATGCTTCACGCCTTGCTGAGAAAGAGAGCGTGAGTATTCGATGCACATATCGAGCAACATGATGTCGAATAAGTGAACACTTGACCCCTCCTGCTTCAAATGGTTTAGATGCAATGGTAGACTAAATGATAACGTTTTTCTCAGGTGTGTTGGCCCTATCCAGAACTCCATCCCCATCAAACCCGAATTTGGCAGCTATTTGAGCAAATGTGACACTTCGGTCAACTCCATCCCAACCCTTGAACTTGAGCAAACCACCTCCCACATCTCCCCCTTCTTCATCCTTATCAAAAAACTTAACCTCTAGTGAAGCGAGAAATGCACATGTAACTTCCTTGAAACATGGACTCGCAACTCCATAAGAGAAGCAATACCCATAATGTGCAACAAATGTCTAACATCATCCTCAATGCCTAAGGTATGTGGAGTGGTAGCGTCTGGAAGAACAAAAGGCACAAACTCGCATTCCATCAATGTGTGGTATAGGTCTAGGCTTGTCCTATACCTCTTTGTTCAATTGATCGGAGTTAGTGAATCTCACGGGGGCGGGAAGAAGCTTGATAATCAGCAACTTCTTCTTTTGCTACTTGTGTGGGAGGGTTATCTCGTATGTGTTGTGCTTCAGCTTCTAAATCCTTTCTTGATCTCAAACAAGGGTTTAAAACTCGGGCTGGCAAGCCATCACTAAACAGACATTTCATATTCGCCCTTGTTACTCCTCCAAGAACTGCTTTGTCATGTATTCTTGAGCTTGACATGATTGTATCTACAAAAGGGAAAGTCAAGACACAAGAATTCATTAAGCACAAAATCGATACAAGAAAGACATATTCAAACAGTCAAGTTGAATCAAGAACAAAGACCATTGGCGTTAGGCAATCCAAAAAGTGTTCATCCCATTTCAAACTCATTTCTCGAAAATTAAATTATCTAGAGAGAGTTCTACAAGATTTGATAAGCACAAAATGTTTAACAATCTAAATAGGTGTAGATACAATCCAAAGACTACTAAATTGCAATGCATAAACTAGCCATTTTCAATTTTGTAACTTCTCTACCAATTTCTCAAGAACACTAAAGAGCCCATAAACTTTGAAATTCAAATTCATGAAATTAGGTTCTAATACTCAATGGAAATCAACAAGAATCAACAATGCAAAAGTTCTTTAATGACAAGGCATACTAATCACTTCTCAAATGATTCCAAATATCAACTTCAAAAATTGATGAATAGTACCCACGAAAATTAAGTTTTAGAACTCATACCTTTGATTTCTTGTAGAGAGGAATGATGAGATAGACTAGCAAGCAATAGAATACCCGAATCTTGGCCACAAAAATCGTTTAAAACCGTTGAGAATCTTGGCCAAAATCAAAAGTTTGGTTTTAGAGAGAAAATGAGTGAAATTGAGGTTTTGGTCGAGTGGAGAAGAATAAGTGAAGTTGGTGAAATATTTTTAGGTTTTAAAGACAAAACTCAGTCTTAATGGAGGATAATCAGATTTTTTTTTTTAATGAACCAATAACGGTCAGCCTTAACCGATGTTGCTGACCGATATTAGCCAAGCTAGGTGTGGATCGGTCAGAGCAGACCGATGATGCTGATCGATCCTCTTACCTCGGCGGCTGGTTGCATAAGATCGGCCAAGCATGGCCGATGCAGTTGCCCCATCTTCATGCCTTGACTGATTTTCTTCCCTTTTCTTGCTTCTCAACTCCAACCTAATCAAATCAATATCTGAAAAACATGAACACTTAGCCAAGATTGATCCTCAATTCACTCAATTAAACATAAGAGAATGAAATTGCAACTATATACAAATGATAGGCATGGGACTTCCTCCCAAGTGAGTTTGTTGATATTGGTATATTTTTGGTGACTAAGGTTGGCTATCAATGTGATGTATATGGTAAGTCGGATGATCAAGGTTGTCGAACCAACTCAGGGGGCAATGACACACTAGTTCTATAAGTAGATTTACTAAGTCTAAATTCAAATGATAGGAGGGTTTCTGTCACAAAGGAGAGACAGATTCAGAATCTGAAGCTGGAATCAAGATAGGATTTGGCTATGTGGAACCTGAAGTGACACATGCAACCCAAAGAAAGAGGTGGCACAAACGTAGTAATATCATCCATTGAAAAAGTCAAGCAAACATCAACTATGTGCGATAAGGACATAGAAGAGATAAGCACCTCCTTAGATGGGAGAGAGGAGTGAGAGGTGAAGGTCTTGCAAGCCTCCAAAGCAGCCATGGCTGAGATGGTGGTCTGCTGGTCACCAGGGGTACCTGAAATAAGAACGCCTAGATATTTAGATTCAGAGACAGTAGGTAGATGGGTGTTATCAAGAGAATGGAGAGGGGGAAATGTAAGGTGTCGGCTAGTATGATCGATGTGCATTTGGGCATCCTCGAGAGTTTGTGCTAAAGAGTCTCCTGCTACTTCAGTAGCTAGAGTGTATGTGCTTGAGGGGGAGGTAACAAGGGTACCTAAAAGGTGTGAGTTAACAACATTACTATACAGTATAATAGGAAGAGTAGGGGTTAAAAGAGATGAAGTAATAAGAGTGGAGAGAGAGGGATCATGTGTTGACTCAAGGCGTTGTTGAGTCTCTGGGGCCTGTAAGGCATGAGCGACGCAATCTGAAATGAGGCGACCCCATGACTGGCACTGGGTACAATGTGGTGGAAGCCAGGGATATGAGATAGCAATCGAGACATCTCTTCCTTCATGGGGAAACTTGATCTCGCAAGCGAGCTTCTTGGTAAGGTCAACTTCTATAAAGATCATGGCTTATTCCATCTTGCGGCAAATCTCAGTAGTGGGGTGAATCTGTTTAAGGAGCCCCGCATGACCGGGTAACCAACCAAGACCTTTAATAGTTAGCATAGATGGCGGGATGCTTAAGAAGTGAACCCAAAGGGGGCTGAGTATCCTGTAAGATCGGTGACCAAGGGGTGACCATCATGGCCACATTAGCTATGTTCCACATGGCTCGGTTAAGGATTTGATTCCTAGTAGCATTGTCTCGAATCCGGAACTTCATGACCCGCTCACTCATAAGTGGTTCTGATCATTTCTAGCTTCCTCGGGAAGTATAGTAGTGATCATGCGATCGATAAGCTAAAATTCAGAGACGACTTGCTGAAGAAGAGAAGTTGTGTTATCGACCACTGTGGCCCAAGAGGTCCTTAGCAGTAGGCTTTGGTGCGAATACGGGATGAGTTGTGATTACACTAGTATGGCAAGGTTAGGGAGCGACTAGGACACGACCAAGAATGGAGGGAGCGGAGCTAGATGGGAGAGGTGAAAAGTCTTTGGTGGAGAGAATAAGACATGAATCAACAACCATGAAAGGGGTGTCAGTCGGGAAATCTATAGTTGGGAAGCTAAAAAAATTTCGAGCAATGATTGAGAGATATGAGCCGATGATTATTCAATAGGTTTGATAGATTATGAGCCGAGAGAAGATTAGGATCAAATAGGTTTCTCAATCACGGCCTAGGTGCGTGGAGATAAAGTAGGTGAAGAATGAAGTTGATGCCTACCTTGAAGGTGTGGTTCTGGCTCGGGGCGGGCGGAGATTTTACTCGATTCAATTGGGATAAAATTTGGGTGGGTTGGTGTGAGGGAAAGAAGGGACTGCATAGGCACAACAAGATGTGGTTGATGGACTGTTGGGTCCATTGGTTTGAGAGTCAGTGTCGTGTGAAGGACTGATGAGTCAAGAAACAAAGTCAGATGATGAACTGATGGATCCATAGGGGGAGGCAGTTGTTGGACCACCCGATCAATGGAGGACTCAAAAACAGAATCAATACCAAAGACCAGCGGACCATAGAGAAGATCAGAGAGAGGAGCATGTCCAAGAACCAGCAGACCATAGAGAGGGCTAGAGAGAGGAGCAGACCCAGGGTTCTCATCCTATGAGAGAGTGAGACTTTCCAGGTGCTCGTCGGCAGCGCGTATGATGGGGTAGGGGCAAAGGGGAGCTCCATCTTTGGCGTTGAGAGGAGGAGACACCGGTACAGTCGAGTCAAGTAGCTTTGCCAGAGTCAGGTCTTTGAGGAGGAGATTTTGGAGGGTTGAGAAGATGTCACCGGAGCAGAAGAACTGGACAAGCGGGTGGCCGGGAGAGAGCATCGTCGGAGGAGCAAGGGCTGGCAGCGTCAGATTTGCAGTTTGAGAAGAAGCTCTTAAAGTTGAGAGGGCTTAAACGAGTGAGAGAAGAGAGGATGACGAGAGCAGAGGTGCTTGAAGAGGAGGAGCAGCAAGGTCTTGAGCAGCTGACTCCGACGGAGCGGACGACGGCTGGACTCCATGTCAGCGATAACAAATGAAGAAGATGAAGGACTAGGGTTTTGACGATTTGAATAAAGGAGAGAGATTCTCAAACTTGTACGAAAAGTTACGATCCAAAATTAGTTCGTCAATGACTATTTTTTGTCTTCTCAATCTCGACTTATGCAACACATGTTTCATACAACATAAGAGAGCAATCAACCTAACCTAGAGAAATCATCGATCATATTTGGGAAAAAATTCCGCCAGAGAGAAACCTGATCTTAAAATGCGAGCTAGGGATCACGACAGAGGGAGGTACCGGGAAATACCTAGGCATACCCGAGCAACTGAGTGTCTCTTAATAAGAGATCTTCATACATCTGTGATCTACAGCAAAGTATCAATGGCTGATCGAAAAAATTTCTATAAAAAGTCGACAAAGAAATCATGATCCAATCAGTGGCACTAGCCATCCCGACGTATGCGATGTCGTCTTTCCTACTACCCAAAAGCCTATGCCTCACAATTGCTATCTCTATATTCTGGTGTGGAACCTCCTCGGGGTCATGAGGCCTCTAGTGGGTGTCATGGAAGAAACTCTGCCTCTCGAAAGGGACTGAGGACTAGATTCAGATCCCTAGAAAAATTCAATGAAACACTACTTGCAAAACAACTTTTACGGCTGGAGACAAATCTGACATCTCTCCTATCACGAGTACTCAAAGGTCGATACTTTCGACATACTCCTTCAATGTCCAGGCCAACAGACCATCCTACGACTAGCGAAGCATCTAGTAAGCAAAAACGCTAGTCCAAAGCGGAGCTAGAATATCCATTGTCTCTTGTAACAACACCCTAGTATGGACTGACCCATGGATACCCACAGTCCATGCTAGACCACCTTTGCCAAACGGGGAACCCCATGACCCCCTATTAAAGGTGGTTGACCTGATTAACACAACCACAAGAACATGGGATAATACAAATTTAAGCGATAAAATTCTCCGACAGGCCCATTATGTCCTAGGTGTGGGGATGAGAGGAAACAATCAACCATAATATCTTCCTCAACACCCCCCCCCNCCCCCCCCCCCCCCCAACACTTCAGACCTGAGCGTTGTCCTCGATCCCATCGACGCCCACCATTTTCCCATCCCAGAGTCTTTATGCTAATATGCATTACTTTCTTACCACATCAGCAGAGGATTCACACACGAGGATACGACAAGTTCCTTTCCATGGATAGTATGGTGTACATGGAAAGTCTGCAATGAGAAACTACACACTGGGACTAATTGATCCCCCATAGATTGTCACCAATGCATACATGGAATACGAGGCCTGGGAAAAGGCGAATAAAGTAGAGGAAGAAGATGAACCTCTGGATACTACTTCGATCAGTTCCATCCCCTGAACTATCCCCAACCAACCTTCATATGTTGATATGATGGATCATTGAAATACACAAACAAAACTAGCGGCTTGGGTTGCGTCTTGCATCTACAAGATGGTACTATCGACATCACTGAGATGAAAAGCTTAAGAAAAGGAATCTTCCCCTTCATATGGAACTTCTCGGTCTAATGTGGGCTATGGAAATCATAAATCCTTTTCATCGATTCTATAACTACTACATTATCGACTTCAAAGATCTAGTTACAATGGTAAGAATGCCACACGACTTGCCGACGTTCGCTTCAGAGCTAAGCAAACTGCAAAAGATTTGAGATCATTCTCAACACATCAACGCGGTTTATGAACATAGAGACAAAAAATGTCAAAGCCGACTTTCTAACGAATAGGGCAAGAAGGAGTAATACCAACTTCTCTCACATAGTGATGGCGCTACCCCATTGAATTTCGGCCGAGGAATCTCCCTTCACAGCAACTAATTAGTTGTTGTGTAGAACGTGACAAAAACAATTCTTACATTTGTAGAAAATTATTTAATAAAAAATGATATAACCGAAGTTATCAAAAATATTTTTAAAAAAGATATATCATCCCACACAAAACTAAATTTTCATTATAGCTAAGCAAATTAAATTAAATTTATATTAACAAACCAACACTAACTAAGATATTAATTTCAAAATGTTATTATCCTAACAAAACATATATTAAACAATTTTTTAAAAATACTACAAAATACTAGGATTATTGACAACACTACTATTTGGACCAACCACAACACTACAAAAGACAAGATGAATAATGTTTCTATCGGGAATAGAAACTCTCATCTGATGAGAAAGCATAACCACAACACTACTATTTGAGCCAAATATTTTTCTCAATCTAATATATATTAAGGGAAGGGTTCTCTCTTGGTTCTGACACGTGTCCCTTCCCAAATCTACTATTTAACTAATACATTGTGTTCCTTCATTTGTTATATTACGCTCAAATTTTAAATTTATATTTTTTAAATTAAAAAAATCAATAAGAATTAATAATGGCTTTCAGTTTTTTGTTTCTTCTTCGTCATAATCTCTTTGTATTCTTGAGATGCTTCACCTTCTTTTTCTTTTTATCCTCCATTCGATTCAGAATACTTTTACATTTAAATGGTTTTGGCACTAGTTTGCTCTAAACAATATTTTGAGGGTACTTCTCCTTCGTAGGTTCAGATTCATGATTAAAATCGGAATCAAATTCGTTTCCCGAGTCAAAATCATGCTTCCTCCGTCTCTTCACTCAAAGAGTATGAATTTTCTATATGTTAGGGTTTCCATTTCTCTCTATATTTGCCTTTTATTTTGACTTTGTTTTTCTTACGGAGGTTGTCGTAATTAGTTTTTACTAGCTTGAGTTCAAGTTTTCTATTTTGTTATTCTGCAGGTTGATGTTGGCGGGAGTGAAGAGATCTATTCACAAAACCTATTGAACGATGGTATGTGTTCTTTTATGAAGTTAAGTCATATGCTTACTGTTATTACTGTTTCTTGCTAGTTTGCTTATCTCCTCCTTTTCTTGACCCAAATCGGTCTTTTCCCAAAGTGTTTTTTTTTTAATCTAAACTTTTGACCTTTGATTTATGATTAAGGATGTTTTCGTGGGTTAATCCATCCCGTTTAGATCTGGNCTATTGAACGATGGTATGTGTTCTTTTATGAAGTTAAGTCATATGCTTACTGTTATTATTGTTTCTTGCTAGTTTGCTTATCTCCTCCTTTTCTTGACCCAAATCGGTCTTTTCCCAAAGTGTTTTTTTTTAATCTAAACTTTTGACCTTTGATTTATGATTAAGGATGTTTTCGTGGGTTAATCCATCCCGTTTAGATCTGACCCGTTTAGACCTGGCCCGTTTGGACCCGTTTAAATTAAGTTCCTTTAGACCCTAACCCGTTTATACTCATTTAGAAATCTGACTCATTTAACCTTCAAGCCCATTTAGACCCATATAAACCCATTTAGACCCATATATTTTTAGGTAATCTTTTTTTTATTTGTTAAGTTTATTTTTAAATTTGGGTATATCCGAGTTCGGTTTTCGAGTTTTAGGTTTTGGGGTTTGCAGGTCTCAGGTTTTCGGGTTTCGGTTTTGGATTTTTTAGTTTCGGGTTATCGGGTTTCAGTTTTTTGGTTTTTGGTTTCGGATTCGGGTTTTAAGTTAATTTTTAATATTTTATATTCTAAAAAGTAAATAATTCATTAATTAAACATATGAATGTTATATTGAATCCAAACTCGGACCGGGGAAACCTCAAAATGGGTCCTAAATTTTATGATACGAAAAATCGAAATTGAACCCGAACCAAACAGAAATATCTCAGGTACCTAAGTCTAAATATTTAATTGGGTTTATTAGTATTTCAAGTATTTTTTAATAATTTGGTTGAAAATACCCGAACCCGACACGAATCCGGACCGACCCAAAATTTGAATCGAAGATGACCCAAAAATAACATAATCTGAATAGATCTAAACGGGGTAGCCCATTAATAAATGGGTTGACCCTTTTATAAACGGGTCTAAATGGGTTAGCCCATTAATAAATGGGTTGACCCTTTTATAAACGGGCCTAAACGGGTTAGCCCATTTAAACCCTTATATTTTTCAGTTTATAAACGGGCCTAAACGGATCAGCCCATATAAACTAACCCGTTTAGGCCCATGGATTAATGACCCATTTTAACAACCCTATTTGTGATGATTCAATCATAATCAAGTTTCCGTTTTCTTCTGTAGAGATGCAGCCATTGTTATGCTATATGGCCAAGTTGGTGATGGGTTTTCTACTATCTTCACTGGTGAATGGTACCATCAAAATTATAAGATTTCTCTATTTTTGATTTTGACATCAGTTTCTCTGTTTCTAATGCCATAAGCTTATTGTTCGGCTTTTGGTTTATAATCTTAACCTGAGTTAGAACAATTTGGTCTTCTGTTATGGAAGATTGATAGGTTTGGGCATTTCAAGATTTGGCATGTTGCAGGATCAATATTGGTTGCAATCTCTTTTTCTTTGGTTTTCGGAGGTTGTATGCCTTGTTCGATCCATATCGACTCTTCAATGCCACAAACCTTCTAATATAGCATGGTCGCAGTTATCTTTAACATTGGATTGGTTTCTACTCAAGTCTCTCACATGTAACCTATGTTTTTCATCTCGTCTACTTCATCTATCATTCTTTTGTTTTTGTTTGATGATTGTGTGTGTTGTTGTCTAATTAACTCTTTAGGGCTATGGTTAATTGTATTTCGTTGAACACAAGCAAAGTGGCTTTAACAAGATGTTGTAATGCCTTTACTTACTACCGTAAGCTCTTCACAATATTCTTACATGTAGTATCAAAAATGCTTGTTATGTGATTTGTCATTAATTAGATTGGTTTTCTTGATACAAGTTGTTAATATTGGCCTATATGTGATTGCTTTAGTGGTTTTGGGCGTTATCAAGGCTGAGTCGAAAGAGATAACCGAAATGCAGGTTTTTTACTTTTTATATACTTCTCCATTTATGTATAAATTAGAATTTAGGTCTTGATTTTTAAATATTCTATTTAAGCATAATACAATATCGTTGCTTGCATATTCATCTATCACACTAGGATACTGATTTGTGGTTATATTTCTTGTGGGAACAAAGAAGCTGAGATATGTATATGCTCAATTCTCTAAAATCTCGATTTTCACAATAGACATGCCTAATTATGGATGTACTTGAAATAAACTAGTCGAGCCAGAATTTCATGGGTCTATTAGATCTAAAAACTTCTATACTTCTATTAGGTCGCTATGGTTTATCTCGTCACTCGATTAGTATCGAATGTTTCTTTGGTTTTAGGGTCTTAATTATTCTTCTAGGTTCTTCATATTGGATCGATCAAGTCTAATATTTGGGTTTTCTACCATCCTTCTGAGGTGTATGTTGTGTTCTTCGTCATTGATGAGTTGTGAATGGATGATTCTGCTAAAGCTTTGATAAAAAGAAAACAAAACAAGCTATCTTCTTGATTTGATCAGTTTTAGTTTTATATTATTCTTTGATCAAATGATATGTTTAGGTTTCAGCAAAAATCTATATATGCAGCTTTGTTTTCGGTTATGCTTCGGGTTTTGTCAGCCACAATAACCTCTCTACTTTATTCGACCATGTCTAACAACCATCTGATGTGATCCTGGCAAGCAACATGGAACCTGAAGGAGAGCTTGTATCTGAGCACAGCAAAGACGCCTTGGAGGTACTAGCACCAACAGGACCAATCACTCGATCAATGACAAAGAAGCTTGCTGGAGCAATGGTGTTATTTATGGAAAGTTCGGAAAGACGTTTGAAGCTTGAAGATCATCAATCTGTTTACAATTGCATTCAAGCTCGTGATTCACCTTAGAAGTACTCAACTTAGTACTCTTTTTCCCGAGTCCGGTTTTATCCCACTAGATTTTTCGACCAGGTTTTAATGAGGCTAAAATGAGTACTCACAATTGCTAAGTGTGAATCACAAAGCCCAAGGCCCAAGGAGAAGAGACAACATGCTATTTTCCTAAAGACTACATGCATTTTTACTTATTTTCTTTATGAATTTCGTGTCCCATTTGGTTGCCCTAGTATTTATACTCTTGTTTTTGAAACTGAAAACCCTAGTTATCTTTTAAGCAAAAACGAGTTTCAAGCTCAAGATAGCTCTCTCTCTCTCAAGTGTGTTGTATCTTGTGAGATCCCTTGGTGTGTCATATCCAAGGTCCTTAGGTGTATCAAGAGTTCATCACCCTCTTGTGGTCCTTTCCATTTCGTCACCTCCCTCCATTCATCATCATCGATTCATCCCATCCCCAACAGTTCTTCATCACGCGTTCATCACCACAATTTCATCAGTTTTCGAATCTATCTTTTCTTTTAGATCTTGCTCAAAGTGTGTTCCTTCCTAAAGGGAATTGCTTCAAGTGGTATCAGAACCACTTTGAATTTATATTTGATCGAAAACTGAGAGTTTTCTATTCCTTTCTATCGATTTTTATTTTTCTGTTTTTGTTCTTTGTTTGAATCTGTTTTTGCATCTTAAACCTAAAACCAAAATAATAATAATAATAATTTTTATCATTAGTTTAGCTTCTGTTTCAATCTTGTTTATCTGTTTAAAAAAAAAAAAAAAGAGTTGTGCATCGTTTGTTTCTTGTTGCTTTTGTGAGTCTGTCTTTTGTTAGTGTGAATCATTGTGTCTTGTTTTGATCGATTGTCCTTGTTGTGTTGTTTAGAGTCTTGGATAGAGTCTGTTTCTTTTAGTCTTTGTTCTTGTTGCTTCTGCCTTGTTCGATCGTTTGTCTTGTTTTGTGCTTGCGGCCTTGCTTGTTTAGCACCTGTCAGCGTTCCATCTTAAGGTTGTTGTGTCGTGTCTAGTTTTCTGCTAGGGATTCTTGAGCGATCGAGACTGTACTTGTGTCGTCTGCGTTGTGGAGCCTTTACTAAGTTTCGAACTGACCTTTTCTAGGTTGTGTTGAACAGTTGTCTCGTACAGGTAACACGCAAAGGGAACGACAAGTAGAAGAAAGGAGAGGAGGCAACTAGGGTTTACGCAAAGGAAAAATGAAACTTTTGGCCTGTTTGGTGTGAAAGCTTTGACAGTTTGGAGCTCAAGTTTTCCTTTTCCCTCACCAATACAGTTGTCTATGCGATCGAAGGTTGCTAGGAATGAGTCATTAAAGATTTGATAAAAAAAAANTTGAAAAAAAAAAAAAAAGGAAACAAGAAATAAGGAAACAAAAGCTTGGGGGTGCAAGTCTTGTCCCTTGCTTCCTCCACACGTTTCCAACCTCACTCAACGTCACACTTACTATAACAACAAGAGAGGAGAAGGCAAAGGCATATGATAAATAAAAGGACAGAGGAAGAATTCGCTTAATCTTCAAAAGCTTGGAGCTCACGCTTTGCATTTGTTTGCAATATTCAGGCTACTTCTTACCTTTTAATCTTTGTATCCAGAAACTATATTAGTCTTGCTAGGGTTCTTGATAAATTGCTTCATTTTGTTTCAATACATTTTCTGCTCTTGCTTCGGATTTAGTTCGGGTTTCTTGTGTTGCGTTCGAGTTTCACTACTCTGATCGTTGTTGCGTTTGTTTTTTTTTAGAGTGATTTGTCAATTTTGTCACTTTTTAGAAAGTATTTGTCTATTTAGTCACTTTGGTGACATATAGCACTTTGCAAGTAAAAAGTGTATGATTTTGTCAAAATCTTCCTCTTTTGCCCTTAGGTAGAGAAGTTAATTTTTTTATTTTTTAGAAACTCAAATCAGGTGAAACCTCTCTCTCATCGTGCTCTTCAATCTTTGTAAAAGTTCAGAAGATCCGGCGAAAACTCGAACGATAAGACAGTAATAACAAATCTCTTTTGTATTTTCGTCATCATGTTTCTTATGTATGTAAACATACTAAACCGGTTATAATTTTTTGATATTATATCAGTGAGTTTTAATTATAAAATGTGTAGTTAGGAAGAAGATAATTTACCTTGTATCGATGAATTTTAATTTTTTAACTTAAACACTAATCGATTAAGCACATATCAAGGAACATATAAAGCCGAACACAATCTATTGGCCACATATCAGTGGATTTTAATCTTAAAACGTGTGGCTGGAAAGAAGAGAACTAACCAAATGTCAGTGAATTTAAAATTTCGAAATATGTTTATATGTTCGAAATATTTTAGAATTATCCGTGAATTCGAAATTACTTATATGGATTGACAACAAATTATGTAGTTTCATATTACATATACACACCCGTAAATTCAAAAATCTAGTGTGACCACAAATCCGTGAATTTGAAAATGTATTTTAGAATTATTTGTGAATTCGAAATTACCTGTATGGATTGAAAACAAATATGTAATTCCAGATTACAGATACAAACCCATAAATTCAAAAATCCAGTGTGAACACAAATCCGTGAATTTGAAAACGTATTTTAGAATTATCCTTGAATTTGAAATTACCTTTATGGATTGACAATAAATATGTAATTCCAGATTACAGATACAAACCCGTAAATTCAAAAATCCACCACAAATCCGTGAATTTGAAAACGTATTTTAGAATTATCCGTGAATTCCAAATTACTTATATGGATTGACAACAAACGTGTAATTCCAGACAATATACAAACCCGTAAATTTAAAAATTCAGACTAAAAATACAAATCCAAAATATGAAATTATTAACATGCATCCTAGTGTTTCTAATTCCTTGTAAATGCAGATTCAATTTATTACTTTTCCCTGCATCTACAGGACTATCACATTTGTATCCTCCTAATTCATTGGACTTCTTCACCGAATATATACTTACCTGTGGGAAATTAGAAACAGTGGTTTTAAAAAAATAAAAGAATTTCAAAGTCCCTCACAGATAACGAATAATTAATCAAATCAAGTTCCAGTGGTATGGGTTGAATTTAACCCTTTGTATAGCAAAGATGAAAATAAATGCCTGTAAAACAAGCTAAAAAAAGTGTTAGAATTCTGAATTTATTTATTAACCCACCCATATTTCACATATTTAGTACCCATATGTGAACCTAATTTTTCTAGAACGGATACACATACATGCTGATCAAAAGAAACAACTAGCCTCGAATGTTTGGACTTTAAACCCAAAATGAAATAGCGAAGAAGCTAATTCAAAACTGGAAGTATTAAGACCAACGAATCCAACGATGCCACCATCGCCTCCCATTTTCTCCGTCCGTTTTCTCCTTCTTCCTCAGAGAGAGAGAGATTTATGACGATTTTATGGTATTGAAAAAAAAAAATCTTGTGGTTTTTGAATTTTTAAAGTCAATTGTTTTTGCTTTTTAGTTTTGATTAAAAATGAGGGGTATTTGGTAATTAACTTAAGTAGAAGTGTCAAAGTGTGCAAGATTGTTATATTAGACAATATCTTTTCAAAAAGTGTTATACTAGACAAATTGTTCTTTTTTATCACGTTTTCTTAAAATCTTTCAGATCGGTTTCACACGTGTTTGATCCATTGGTTAATTCGTTGTCGATTGGTTTATACTAGTTACTCATTCTTGATCAGATTCTTTGGGTTCTTGATTTCTTGTAAGGAGAAAACTAACTTGATTGTTCGATTGTGCGAGGTACCATGTCTGAAGAGAGCGTAGCGGCCAACAACCCGAATCCGCCTAACCTGATTCCTCTCAACCAACTTGATCTCCAAGCCTCCGAGGTCGGGCGTATTATGGACAGAAGAGAGGCAGAGCGGAGACAAGCTCAGAACACTCAACTTGAGCGAGCAGAGGAAAGAAATGAACCGAGAAGGGCTCCGGTTTTACAACGACAATTACCTAGGGGTGCTCGAGCAAACCCCGAAGCCATCGAACATGATGACTATTATGAAGAAGAGGATGGTGCTTTTGATCGTCGTGCTAGGAGACACAGACCGAGACAGTATCAGAGGGATCTTGGTCGACGGCCGAGGGATGATTACCCTCGGGGTTATAGAGAAAAAGCTGACGAATATTCGGGCTATGATAGCCAAGTCTCTCACCACCGAAACCAGAGGGGAAGAGACCGTGACCCAGATCAGATTAGAGGAATCAAGCTGAAGATTCCTCCGTTCCTCGGTAAAAGCAATCCAGATGCATACTTAGAATGGGAAAAGAAGATCGAGTTAGTATTCGAGTGTCAGCGGTATTCTGAGATCAACAAAGTTCCTAATGTATCTATAGAAGAAGCTAAGGTGCCGCCACTTTGAGCAAGAGATAAGGGTAAGGGCATAGCGAATCCGACTAGAGCTCGAGATGTTAAGTGTTTCAAATGTCAAGGTCGAGGGCATTACGTTAATGAGTGCACCAACAAGCGAGTAATGATTTTGATGGATAATGGTGAGTAATGATTTGGGCAGGGCAGAATGCTCTTCTGAAGAGTTTGAAGAGGCGCCGGCCAATGGTGAGCTTTTGGTCTCAAGGAGGACTTTAAGCTTACAACCAAGTGACCCCGAGAAAGAGCAAAGGGAAAACCTGTTCAATACCCGATGCATTGTGAATGAGAAGGTATGTATCTTAATCATCGATGGTGGGAGTTGTACGAATGTGGCGAGTACTATTCTGGTTCAGAAGCTGAATTTGAAGACTAAGAAGCACCTGAAGCCCTACAAACTTCAATTTCTCAATGACGAAGGTGAGATGAAGGTTAGTACTCAGGTGTCGGTTCCTATATCTATTGGCAGGTACGAGGACGAGGTCTTGTGCGACGTGCTACCTATGGAAGCTGGCCATATACTCCTATGCCGACCTTGGCAATCTGATCGCCGAGTGATGCACAATGGCTATATGAACAAGTATTCCTTTGAATACAAGGGAAAGAAGTTCACTCTCATCCCCATGACACCTCAAGAAGTCTACCAAGATCAGATCCATCTCCGAAAGAAAGAGGTTAAATCGCCTAAACCCTCCAAT
>OVAO01000487.1:0-20884 GCA_900406285.1 Biscutella auriculata | reverse complement strand
TGTAGTTCCTTGTTCTGCATCGAAATAAGAAGCGAAAACACATCCTTTCACACATTTCCTTCTCAAGAACTTGCATGCTCCGCAAGGTCCTTCTCCTCCTCCTCCGCCTCTTCCGCGGCCGTTTGAGTTTCCGGCCATCATGTTTGAGTTAAGAGAGATAGAGAGAGATGGGTTGTTTATTTACATGAGGCCAAGTCGTTGAACTGATTCGAGATTTATAGAATAAAATAGGTCTAGGTACAAAATGAATATCTATAATATTTTCACTATTTATGATATGTTTGGTTTGTTCGAAAAATTACGGATTTTCAGAGAATTTGATATCTAGACTTTTTACTAGTATTTGGAAATAATCAACTCTGTTTTTTTCTCCATTTTTATATAATTTTTAAGAACATAATTGATTCAAAAATATCAAAAAGCGTAAAAAGTCTTCCACATAAGTTAATCTAGTAAAATAATTATTTTTTCAATATTTAATTAATTAACTTATATATATATTTTTTCTGGTTCATATAAATTATGATAACATTTTAAAGTATTTTATTCATATAATATAAATAATTAATATATATTATTATCATCGAACCGAAACAAATATCTAATTTCTCTAAAAATAATATTTATATATATATTTTTTAAATATTATAATTTTGTTATTTAATTTTCTCCAAAATTTTACGATTATACCAATTTGATAACGAATCGAATCTATTTAACAAATATTTTACCAATACCCACAATAAATGATACTAAGTATTTAGGTTTTGACTAGTGTGCATACTATTGAATGATCGGCCGCTTATTCATTCCATAACTTTTTATTTTAATTTAATTTCTTGCTCTTTACGTGAATACTACTCATGTATCTAATTCTAATATATCTTCGTATGAACAATTAATATGGGTTCCAAAATTCGATGTTATTGATCATCTTCAAGATATTTTGTGTGAAAGTTAAACCAAAACAAGGATTGTTTACATAAACCGGACTGCGTAGAGATGCATAAATTTGACACAGAAACACACAGAAACACAAATTCCATGAAAGTATCAATAAGTTTAGCTATTGTAAGTAAGTGAGACAAGACACTATATATATCACAATCACGGTCAAAGACTCAAAGTGAATAAGATTTGAAAACCTAATCTCTTGACCTTCTTTATTGTCTCTTCTTACTTTTTGTTTCTGTTTCACCCGACATAATTAACTCACTACAATATCTCTAAGGAACCGAGAAGAAGAAGAAGATGAGTTTGATGATTCATGTGATGGAAAGAGAAGTGATATAGAGAGACCAATGACTGGGAGTATAATCTATAAACTATATATTATTATTATATATATATATATATTAAAGTGTTAATTGTTAATATTCGTTTCATAATAAAAAAAAATATTCGTGTTGGATGTGGGTTCAATTCTAGCTGTTAGTTTTGGAGATAAAAGAGGTGTTTTTCCCTTTGTTGGTCAGTGTAGGATGGTGTCTTCTTAGCTCGGCAAAGTTTTTCAGCATGTGGTTTGAACGGTTCTTGGAGTTCATTTCATCTTTTCAGGCGTTAGTATATTAGACTAAGAGGTATCTTCACTAAATCCATCTACTAAGTTAAATCAGTTGTAGTTGCGGTTTGTGCATCCAAGATTCTTTTGTTTCCTTATGTTTCTTAGTGTTTTTCTTTTGGGTTTATGTTTTTGTCAACGAGATCTACCCTTTAGTTTATTGGTCTTAGTTTCGGGAGATATTTTAATCCGTTGGCGTATGGTTTATCTTTCTAATATGTTTTTTTAGAGACTTCCTTGGTCTGGATTTTATTTGCTTTTATTTATACTTTTGTTTCGGTCTTTTAAGTAGTCGATTTTGTGTTGATAAGTCTTCTAGATGAAAAGAAAAAAAGACATACAAGAAAGATGAAATCGGTCCAGGACTAAAGATTACTCAATCAAATACCAAACCGGAGAAAACCGGTCTCTGGCGCTTCAATTTCCAGTTTTTTTTTTAAACTATTTTGAAATAAACCGGTTAGCTTTTATTATTAAAAAAAAATAATAAAGCAAGCTTTCTTATGTTTAAGGCCTTTTCTTGTTACAAAGCCCGTTAGGTTTTATTATTGCAATCACATTAAAAAAACATATATATAGAGAGAGTGTCTTATGTTTACTTTTACTCAAAGCAAAACTTATTATATTTAAAAAAAAAAATCATTTTTGGAAGCCACAAATTATTATATGAAAAAAAACTTATAATCACCACAAGATTGGATTTTCAGCTAATGCTAGTTGCATTTAATATTTAAATAAGAAAATAATAAAGGCCATCCAATTTGAATGATACATAGAGCTGCTTAAGAATAAAAAAAAAAATCAAATCGATTACAATTCAAATCATGCATGGATACTTTAAGTTTAGGATCTGTTGTTATTGGATGCCACATACACATGAATTAGTAAGTAATATCATTATATTTTTATTCACAAGATTCCCTAATTTTGGAGTGTTTATATATGGATCTCTCCCACCAACGTGAAAGAGACTGTACGACCGGACCTTGCTATAGACCGGTCTATCCGTCGAGTGCTCTCATGCGACTAGTCCCCGAGACTGAGTCTCCCTTAAATCCAGTGGATGAAAGAGCAGCTCCTGGTCCCTCTCAAGCCAGCTGTTGACCCATCGCTCGGACCATTGGATAATATAATCACTGGTCCAACCGCTTCATGCACCTTAATAAACCAGCTTGACCAGATTGACTTGGGGGTTAAAAAACAGTATTCAGATCAATCTTAAATTGCACGCTTTGTCCCAATTCTGCATAATTCCAAAACGCCACCTGCAAAAACAGAAAGAGATCAGTCGTTAGACCTGCAAGAAGAACATAGTACTACACATTTGAAGTTTGGAATCCCAAGTAGATGGGCTCTCATGAACGTTTCTTTATAACCCCCACAGTTACTATCTTTTACTATAGTGCCACTGGTCAAGAAAGAGCTGTGTATGTCGACAGCGATTGGTCACATCTAATAGGACAACGTACGTACGATTTGAGGGCTGAGAGAAGCTTTTGAGAGAACTAGCTAGGGTTTTCAGTTTCTACTATATAAAGTTCCCTTGTCCTAAGGAATAGCTTCTCACGTCTTCTTACTTCTCACTCCCATTTCTACGCTTTCTTACTTCTTCTTTCATTTCTTCTTTTTCTCTTCCATGGATAATAGTAACATTCAAGTGGTTAACCCTACAAATGTCCCTTGGTATCGTAGAGTTTTTAAGGAAACATGGTTTTTTGTCAATAAAAATCCATGGTTCCTTAGTATCCAAACTCTTGTGAGTCTAGTGTTAGTTTTCTATTATGCTTCTCTTTGCAAAAAAGAAACTGTAACTGTCGATTTGATTTTTATATTTTCTATAGTTTGCTGTGTCATTTATATTTTCAGTGTCTTTGTTATTTTCTGGTGCAAAAAAGAGATTATTGTTGCTGTTAATGCTTGGATAGTAAGACATGGATTCTGGCTAGTAATAACAATATCAATAGTAGTGGGAATAACTATTGTGAGTTTAGTTAGATTGGTTTGTGCATTTTCAGATGCTATTGATGCATTTGAAAACACAAATGGTTATGCTATTTCAACTTATTTATTAAGTTACTTACATATTATTACTGTATGTAAATTTCTTGATGTTGAGGATAGATTAGGCATATCTGATAGTGTATTAGCTATTACTATTTTAGTCTCCTCCAAGCTAGAACCAGATACAAAAAAGTCTACTGTTGCAAGAGTTGTAATGACCTATGTTTGTGCAACATTGTTGGTTATAGAGAGAGAAAGTTAGTGAGAAATTTCGAGCGATTACCCCTTCTTTCAAGCCACCGGCGCCGCTCCCGGCGTTGGCCTCCCCCTTGTCTCATGGCAAAGAAAAAACCCCCAAAATCCCAAACGTCGTCCCCCTCTGGATCTGGTCCTCAAAGTAATCCCACATCTGCTCCCAGCCTCTCTGCGAGCTTAGTCACTGTTCCAAATGGAATTGTTGGTCAGAGTATCGCTCCATCCGCAAAATTGGTACCTGTTGAGTCCAAATCGTCAGCTACCACCCCCCACTCTGCTTCACTAGCGGTTGCTATAACCCCTAATGCCTCAGGAGTTGAAATTTCGCCCCAACTGGTGGACCAAGCAGTTGAGCTGAAATCGTCTGCTTCCACCTCCCCTTCTTCTTCATTAGCGGTTGCTGTAGCCCCTAATGCCTCAGGAGGTGAAATCTCGCCCCAACTGGTGGACCAAGCAGTTGAGCCGAAAGGAGGGTCCCCAGTGTCGACATTCCCACCAGCTAAAGACCTGCAAGCAGGATCCAGATCTGTCACTGAGGCAGCTCAAAACTCTTCCCAAGTGCCAAATGCTACGCCTTGGAAAGATCTTTTGTCTGGCGGATCAAAAAAACTCGAACGTAAAGGTACATCTTTCCTCCTGGAATCTGGTGAGTCCTGCGTTAAAATCCCGAACTCTGTCATTGAGAAAAACAAGAAATCATGGGATTCCTTCATTCTTGGGCAATTTTATGAGGATTCTCCTTCTCGCGGAGCTGTTCATGCTATTGTAAATGGCATCTGGAGTAAGCAGCGAAGGGATATAGCTGTATCAAAAATGGAGGGGAACTCGTTCTTGTTCAAAGTCCCTTGCCCCAATACGCGTAGGCACATTCTCAGTCAGGCCCTATGGCAGATTGATGGCCAAGCAATGTTCGTAGCTAGATGGACTCCGGGCATTATACCGTCGAAACCAGAATTGTCGACAGTTCCGGTATGGCTGGAATTCACAGGAGTCCCACTACAATTCTTCAACATAGAGGGTCTCGAGCATATCGCAAGTTTGGTTGGACACCCTATTCGCCTGCATCCCTCCACGCTCAATTTAACTAATATAGAGGTTGCTAAGGTCTACACTATTATAGACCCGCGTACGGCGCTCCCGGAAGCTGTTAATGCTCAATTTGAAACTGGAGAGATAACGAGGATAAGAGTTTCAAGCCCCTGGCTCCCATCAGTTTGCAGCCATTGTAAGAAGATTGGCCACTCAATTGCTCGTTGCTCCACTGCTCCAGCAACATGCACAACCTGCAATTCTGTAAAGCATCCCACCTCTGCTTGTCCTAGGGCTAAGCGAGATAAGGCTCATGGTAAAGCCCCCATACCAGCCGAACTGCCTATTGTTCCAACTCCGCTTAAGGAATGGATCCCAAAGTCTGGAACTACCAGTAGACCACCCACGAATAATCCAAATGTTCTACATGCTAATCTAGCGTCAGCGCCTGAAGAAGAGGTCAAAACCCCTTTTGTCAACAAGGAAAGGCTTGATAAGAAGCAGAAATCAAAGCAATCAAAGGGCCTTGATCCAAAGCTTGTATCAGGAGTTTCTTTGACAGTCGACCTCTCAGATCCCCCAGAGGCTTCTGTGATCCTCCCAAGCTGTCTGGATGGTTCTTCATCTCCAGATTGCCGCGCTAGCTCTGATGAAGAGGATAATCCCTATGAAGACTGTGATAAGTTTATCGAGCTTATTTCAAAAAGGCTCTTGAGAAGAGCAAAGGTGAATTCCAAGGATAAGTCCAGGCCTAGGGGCCCTCCAAACCTCTAATCCCCCGTCTCTTTTATGAATAGTATGAATATTTTTGCTTGGAATATAAGAGGTCTTAATGACCATGTAAAGCGGCTATGTGTAAGGAAGTGGTTGAAGAAGTATCAACCTGTTTTTGGTGGGTTAATAGAAACCCATGTGCAACCGGATAAAGCTAAGTATCTTATAAATGGAATCTGCCCTGGATGGAATTTTGAGGGTAATTTTGAGTTCTCTGAGTTGGGAAAGATAATCATCATATGGCATCCTTCAGTTGTTGTCAAAATAGTGGCGAAGTCTCTTCAGGCGATCACTTGTCAGATCAAGCTCCCCTACCTATCCCAAGAAATTTTGGTGACAGTGGTATATGGCTCTAATAGCAGGGATACAAGGAGATCCCTCTGGTCTGAGTTGCAAAACCTATCTATCTCGGCACAATCTCGGACTCATCCCTGGGTAATTTTGGGCGATCTGAACCAGGTCCTCCATGCCTCTGAGCACTCTGGACTATCAGACTTCTCTTACTCTCGAGGTATGAGAGAGCTAAAGGATTGTCTTGACAGCTCTAACATCCACGATCTGCCCTATATTGGTAATACTTTCACTTGGTCTAATAAGCAAAGCTTAAATCCTATTGCTGAGAAAG
Source organism: Biscutella auriculata (assembly GCA_900406285.1). Taxonomy (NCBI): domain Eukaryota; kingdom Viridiplantae; phylum Streptophyta; class Magnoliopsida; order Brassicales; family Brassicaceae; genus Biscutella; species Biscutella auriculata. Next base: position 14,639 of record OVAO01000487.1, on the reverse strand, counting down.
TGGATCGTGTGTTGGTAAACGATGAATGGAGAGCGTCTTTCCGGAATTCTATTGCTGTGTTTGGGGAACCGGGTTTCTCGGATCACAGCTCATGCTGTGTGTTTTTGGACTCTCAAGCCGAAAAAACCAGGACGCCATTCAAGTTCTTCGCCATGTTGAGTAATAACAGAGATTTTGTAAGCCTCATTCAGGACACTTGGTCATCCTTCTCGCTGGTGGGCTCTGATATGTTCATTCTCTCCAAAAAGCTTAAGGACCTAAAGCCCATTATTAAGCAATTTAGCTCCCAGAATTACTCCGGTATCCAGCTGAGAACGGCGGAAGCTTATGAATCTCTGATTAAAGCTCAAGCCGCATCATTATCGTCCCCAACCCCTGCTTCTTTCGAGATTGAAAAAGAGACATTCTCTAGATGGTCTATGCTAGCAAAAGCTGAAGAATCCTTCCTTAGGCAGAAATCAAGGATTAGGTGGCTTGCAGAGGGTGATGCAAACTCAGCTTTTTTCCACCGATCTATCATGAGCAGGCAATCTCGCAACCACATTCACTTCCTGTTGGATGATCAGAACATCGTTATTGATTCCAAGCAGGGGATTGAGAAGCATATAACAGACTACTTCAAAAACCTTCTTGGAGGCCCTGTTCCCTTAACCTCCTCTTCATCGGCCCAGATAGCAAATCTGGTCCCTTTTCGTTGCTCAACGATGGTTTCTGATACGCTTGCTGCTCCATTCTCAAGGTTGGATATCGAACGAGCTGTTTTCTCTCTTCCTAAGAGCAAAGCTCCTGGACCAGATGGGTACCCCTCTGATTTTTTCACAGCTCACTGGGAAACAGTTGGGAATGACTTTATTGCCGCGGTCTCTGAATTTCTTTCCTCAGGTTCAATTCTGAAGCAATGGAATGCGACAGCAATTACTTTGGTCCCAAAGAAATCCAATGCTACGAGGATTTCGGAGTTTAGACCGATATCCTGTTGCAACACCGTGTACAAGGTGGCTGCAAAGCTCCTAGCAAACCGTTTGCGTCAGGTGCTTCCGGAAATCATCTCCTCTTCTCAGTCCGCATTCATCCCCGGTCGATTACTAGCCGAAAATGTCCTCCTGGCAACAGAATTGGTCCAAGGTTATAACTGGAAGAAGATTTCAAAAAGATCAATGCTCAAAGTCGACCTCAAAAAGGCTTTTGACTCAGTTAACTGGGACTTTGTGCTGAATACGCTTGAGGCATTAAATTTCCCTATTCAGTTCAGGAACTTGATAGCCCAATGTCTGACTACCACCCAGTTCTCTATCTCAATCAATGGTGAACTATGCGGTTACTTCAAAGGGACCAGAGGGCTAAGGCAAGGGGATCCCATCTCCCCTTACCTTTTTGTATTAGTCCTGGAAGTTTTCTCTCAGCTGCTTTACCGGAAATATGAGGATGCATCTATTGGTTATCACCCAACCGCGCAAAACCCTCAGGTTAGTCATCTTGCTTTCGCTGATGATATCATGATCTTCTTCGATGGGGAAACATCTTCTCTTCGCCAGATTGATGAAACTCTCAATGTTTTCTCCGAGTGGTCTGGTCTCTTTGTTAATCGAGAAAAGACGGACCTCTATGTCGCTGGCTTGAACCACACTGAAACCTCTGACATTGCTAGTCTTGGCTTCAATTTAGGTTCTATGCCAATTCGATATTTGGGTCTGCCTCTAATGCACAGAAAGCTGAGGCTTCAGGACTACAGACCCCTGCTCGACCAATTATCCCAACGCTTCACAACTTGGTCAAATAGGGCTCTTTCTTTTGCGGGGCGCAGACAGTTATTAGCCTCCGTGATTTATGGATCGATAAATTTCTGGTGCTCTACCTTCGTTCTGCCCCAAAATTGCTTAAGGAAAATTGAAATGTTATGCTCCCGCTTTCTATGGGGAAATAACATTGAGGCAAAAGCCAAAGCTAAGGTCTCGTGGGCACAAGTCTGCTTGCCAAAGGATGAGGGTGGCCTTGGGCTAAGGAACTTCAAAATATGGAACCACACATTATGCTTGAAGCTTATTTGGATGTTGTTTGCTAAAAGAGATTCTCTGTGGGTTAGATGGATCTTATCATACAGATTAAAAGATGGGATCTTTTGGAACATAAAACCCACAAGTCAAACATCATGGACTTGGAAATCGTTACTTAAGCTTCGTCCTCTAGCTGGCAAATTCCTCCGCTGCAAGATTGGAGACGGAAAGCTTATCAGCTTTTGGTTCGATTCTTGGACGCCAATGGGTCCACTCATAAACTGTTTTGGCTGTCATGGGCCACAGGAGCTTGGAATCAACCTGACCTCCACTGTAAATCAATGTTGCTCAGGATCCTCATGGCTATTACCAAGCGCTAGATCAGATGTGGCAGAGAATCTAATGTTCTACCTAGCGACAATTCCTGTTCCATCCACAACGGATGTCCCGGATTCATATTATTGGGAAACCCCTGATGCTCCAACAGCGCCTTTCTCAACCAAAAGAACCTGGGAAGTTTTAAGGCCAAAAGGCCCAAAGCAGTCGTGGTATCCAAATGTGTGGTTCAAAGGTTCCATCCCGAGGCAAGCGTTCCTCTTTTGGATTGTGCAGCTAGATCGTCTTCCTCTTCGCGCGCGATTGTCAAGATGGGGTCTCCAAGTACCAACAAACTGCTGCTTATGCAACCTATATGATGAAACAAGAGAGCATCTGTTCTTGAGATGCACGGTCAGCCACCACCTTTGGATAAAGGGCATTCAAAGGCTTCAAACCTCAGTCTTCTCATTCCACACATGGACGGCGCTCACGGTTTGGATGTCGATAGGAAGCAGGTCTACTCCAACTTACCTCAAACGTTTGCTCGTTCACACCATCATCTCTGTTATNACAACTGAGAGTCTCTTCAAAAAAGTGGACAGAGGTATGAAAGATTCAATCCTCAGGAAATCAAGATATGTGAACTCAAACCTTCTGGGATTATGGCTATCTAGATCTTAGTGCTTTCTCGCCTCTATCTTATGAGCGTCTTCTCTCTTCTTTTTGGTTCTTGCCTGTGTTTTACTTTTTTTGAGCAGGCAATCCAAGAATTCTATGCCTTATTGTAATGACTTACAATCCCTTCATCTAATGATATTCACAAATTATCAAAAAAAAAAAAAAAAANAAAAAAAAAAAAAAAAAAAAAAAAAAAAAAAAAAAAACATTGTTGGTTATTTACAATAATGCAAAAGTCCCACTTCGCACTATTCCACCACCTGAAGCAACTGCAGCCGCTACTGATACTGAACTACTGCCTCTTGTTGTTTAATGTCTGTTGTTTTTTATTTTTTGTTTTGTAGTTTTTTATTATGTTTTTGTAATCTGTAGTTTGTTATTTAATATGAAGTATTTATTTCCTTTAATTTTTTAGAATGTCAAAAGTACTAGATTTTAAATCAAAGATGATAAGTAACATGCAAAATGTAAAAAAGAACAAAAATCTAAAACTTTGCATTTCATAAAAAAATATAGTTTTAAATGAGTCGTCGACAAAATAACAAAAGAAGTAACTTAAGAAAATATAAGAAAATGATACTATTTGATTCATGTTTTCTTTTGGATAACGTGGGAAAATAAATAAGCATCTGAACACGTAAAATAAATACACAATTTCAGAGAAAAAAAAAAAAACTATACACGTAACTTTTCTGTTGCATGCATGCGCTCAAACTTTAATATAAATAATAATTAATTGGAATAATATATTTATATTTATCCATCTCTCACTCGTCTTCCTGACATTAATATGGGCCATAAGCTGAAAAAATATTTTGGGCCTACAATTTTTTTAAAAAAAAAACTTAATTGCTTGGAATCGAACTCCTATCAAAGAATTTAATGAACAGTTTACCAGTACTCCTATCAAAGAATTTTGGAAATTTAAGGGTACTATTATTTGATATTTTCGAGCCGCAAGCTCATGTTTTGTTATCGAAATATTCGAACTTGATTCGAAAATAACCATATATATTATAATTCATTGTAAAAATATAGATATAAACATATATATATTAATTTCATGTGTTTCCTATATTTTATTTTACATTTTAATCTTGTTTTGCATTATTCAGAAGTTGTATATATGCATTATTTGTTTCTATTTTACATTGAATTGAATTATAGACTTGTAGGTTACAGTTGTTGTTTTTTTTTTGGATTCGAACGTAGCTATAAATACATTTTTATATTCCATAATTACTTTGTTTTAATTTTATTTTATTCTGGCTCCTATGTGGATAGTCATTTAATGAATTAATTAAATACTAATGTTCAGAGGCTAGATTATTTCGGTATCACTCATTTAGATTGTTCTTAATTAATGCTAAATTTAACTTAATTACACAGAACTAAATATTTATGATTTCATATATAAGTGTTTGATGAAGGTACTGTCCATAATTTTCCCCAACCCTTTCCTGATTCTATCCATTGCCTTTATAGTCATAAGTTTCTTCTTCTCCAAGCAATTGAACATCATTACGATGCAGGTACTGTTGAAAACATTCAACGAAGCATATACCAATTCCCAAAAAAGACAACGGTTTATGATTCTAAAAGGTGAATACAAGTTTGGAGAAATAGAGATGGTTGGTCCATACAGGGTCGACCCGAAAAAATATGATGCCTAAAACGTATCAATAAAATGATGTACTGTTGTTATAAATTCTTTTTTTTTGAATTATATCACAAAAAAATTATAAATATCATTTTAAACAACATTACTCACCAATTCATTTTAAACAACATTACTCACCAATTCATCTTGTCTCTTCCTAGTTTTACATTGAGACGACTAGTTTCTAACTCCTAGAAATGTTTTACTAAATGAAAAAAGATTTAGTTTTGATTAAAAATAATATAAGAATCTCTATATTTTAACTGAAAATTTGTAAACAGTTATACTAGAAAACAATCATATTAAGAAAAAAAGATCTAGTCGCCTAAGAAATTATGCTCCAAAATTATTTTTATATTTTGATACCCTTGTTTCAATATATAGCTTTATGGAAGATTCGGGTCTGGATCCATGCAAAGCTCCGATAAGGATTACTCTTCAAGGTACCTTGAAAGTTGATGGAAACATTCATTGGAAAAGGATAAATGGTTTGGTTTCCGCAACATTATTAATGGGTTTAAGTTGAACGGAGATATATCTTCGACGGCGAAGGAAACATTAATGCATGGAGGATTAATAACTGTCACAAGACTTTTGAATGCAAGAAACTCCCCATCGTATTTATTTGAATAAATAATAATTTTAAACATTTAGATAATCCATTATAACTTTGGAATTCGGGTAATCGGTTCGAGTTCAGCTAAATTTTGGGTTAATATATATTTTAATTTTTATATAGATATTTAGGTTAGTTTTTATTAGAAATATAGATAATCTATTCTAACCTATGGCATTGCGATAATTGATTCGAGTTCAAGATCAAGTTTACGTTGAGTTCAATATATGTTATATTCAAATATTTGGGTATGAGATTTTAGAAATCATTAAGGTATTTTAATATATTGATTCCGGTTAGGTTGATTTCAGTTTAGATTCAGTCTATTTCGGTTCAGTTTTCAGTATTTGAACAATAATTTTTTTGAACCAATTTTTTTTTTTCAATTTCATTCAGTTACTTTTTACTTAAACTACTTGATAATATCCGAAAATATTTAAATATATCTGAAAGTAACCGAGATATCTATGAAAAAACAAAATATTTATATACTTTTTAAGAAAATTAGTTTAATTAGTAATTAATATTTTTATTGTTTATTTTTCCAAGTATATCATGTATTTATTTTGTTTTCGGTTTGATACCGATTCAATTCCGGTTCTTCGAATAGAAACTTAAGACCCGTTCGATTTTTTCATTGATTTCTATTCGGTTCAATATCTGATATTTCACGTTGGTTCAGTTTGAATCCACTCATAAGAGGCCCAAATTTAATTCATTCATTACTAATTAGGTGTTTGTTGATATGTTTTATCTGATCATTGAATAGAGCATACAGTTTGATTATGTAACCAACGCTAAAGTCAGAGCCATAAGCTCAATAGACGCAAAACACTTCCACATTAACGTAATGGGTGCAAAGAACATGACATTTGAAGACAATAGATCGTGGCTCCTGCAGAGAGCCCCAACAGTGATGGAATCCATGTTGAAAGAAGTGATGGAATCAAGATCATCAAGTCCTTCATATCCACAGGAGATGATTGTGTCTCTGTTGGAGATGGAACGAAGAATCTTCTCGTGAAAAGAGTTGTTTGTGGTACGGACATGGAATCAGTATTGAAAGTCGTGGAAGGTACGGACATGAGCAAGATGTTAGTGGCATTATTGTTAGAGTTTGTACTCTCCAAGAGACTGATAATGGTCTAAGGATCAAGACGTGGCCATCTACAGCTTGCTCCACATATTCATTTCGAGAGTATCATACTGATCAAGAATGTCAAGTAAACCTTATTCTTATTGACCAAGAGTATTGTCCATGGAACGAATGTAACAAGAAGGGGCGTATAAAAATACCCGCCTTATATATCCAAACTATAGAACCTAGAGTGGATTTCAATCTGAGATATTCTCATCACATGAAAAAAATAAGAAAAATGACAATAGATGGATCTAGGTTTGCAATTTTAGTTGGTTAAGAGTCACTTCGATTTTCGGATAGTTCAAGTAATTAAAATTGATTCTAAACTTAACCAATTAAAATTTTGGTTCGATTCAATTATCTATTAGTTAGTTTTAGGAAATTTTGCTCAAATCAATCGTATTTTTGGTTGAGTCTGATAAATCAGATCATTTTGGATCAATTCAAATTAGGGGTGGGTGATCAGTTATTAAGTTAAGTTTTTTTTTTTATCAATTTTCAGTTTTTTGGTTTTCTAAAATTATGTCTATTCAAAAATAAACTTTATACCTGTTTAGTTCGGGTCATTCGGATTTTGTTTTTTGGTTGTTTAAAAGATATGTCAATTGGAAAGCAAATTCTATATTGTTATTTTTTTTCAGATTCAATTTGGTGCAGTTTAACATAAAGTAGTTATATATATATATATATATAAATAAATATTTTTAATTAATATTATAGATTTAAAATCATTTAAAATATTTTAAAATATATAAATTTTAATTATTTTGGTTAAAATTTTTGGTTTTATGGAATTCAGATTTGGTTTAAGAAATTTGGTATATAACTTTTTGTATCCACTCGTACAAAGTTTGGTTCGGGTTCATTTTAATGGATTTCATTTTGGTTCAGTAAATTACCATTCAGTTCAATAGTTTTTCTCAATCTTAATTCATGTAATTTTCGAGTTATTGAGTTCAATTATTAATTTGTACGCTAAATGATTACCAAAACTGGTAGATTGACCAACATTTCAAGTGGAACTAGATTTTTTCTTTTTCTATCGGTCTACCTTTTATTGTTTTGAGTTTAGTTGGATTTCATGTAATTAGAATACTCGTATCGATAGTCTAGCCAAAACGGCTAGAACATAAGATCATCTCCAATGTTAATCTTTTGTGGGTTTCTTATATTAGTTTAATATTAAAAAATAGTTCAAATGTTGTAAAAATTGAACTACCTTGTGGATGCTCTAATAAACTGCCTAATTTAATATATTGCATTGTGGATGCTCTAATAAACTACCTTCTTCCATTTCTACATAGGTCACAAAATCTTGGTTGATGAAAATCATTTTATCCAAATCAATCAAACAAAATTGATTTACATAACCGAGTTTTAGTATATAAAAAAAAAGAGATATTTAATGTTCGCAGAAAAAAAGGGTTGATATCATAACAGACTATTCGAAAAAAAAAAAAAAAAAAAAAAAAAAAAAAAAAGAAGTAAGAGATTGATTTTCCAATATATCTCTATCTCTATATAAATTGATAAGTTCACAGCAACGAATATCAATTTTCTATCAAAAGTTCAAACCAACAAATAATAATAATAATAATTAAATGTCTTCCCAAACCGATAATGCATCGCCACGTCATGAACCCACTCCTGAAGAGGAAGCGGCTGTGTATTCATCATGCTTCGGCGGCGTATTCACCGTCGTGGCCGTAATTTTAATCATGTTTTTAATCGACAGTGCTAACTCCAACTTAAAATTCTCCATCCAATCAATCGCCGTCGTCGATTCCTCCGCCACGTGGCATGTCGATTTCCTCGTGAAAACCCCTCCTAGCTCGAGGTATTCTATATACTACGACGGTGATGTTGTACTTGCCGTGAGGCTAGGTTCTCTAAACGCAGCCGTTTTAAACATCTCTCATCATCATAAACATAGTTCTAGATCAGGTCGTCTCGCTGCTTTCTCGTTGGCGTTTGTTGCTGAGGGCGACGGAAACGGCGTCGTCGAGCTTGACATCGAGCTCAGGGGAAAGCATAAGGGTTACGGTTACGTAACTTTTGATGAAGCTGGACTCTTTGATATCAAATGTCAGAATCTGATCACTCACCGAAGCCATGAGAACATCCAGAAGATTAAATGCAAATCATCTTTCGTTCCTTTTACTTGGTTTTAGCTTGATATCTACCTATTAGTCAATGAAGTTTTTTTTTTTTTTTTTTTAATGAACTTGTTTGCGATAGTAACACATGATCTCGAAGATTTAGATAAAGAGTCTCACGTGTAGAATAAATCCACAGCTCGCAAACATGGATAAAACAAGACCAACTAGCTAGGTTAGATTATTATTAAAACGAAACTAATTTATCTTATTGATGACTTTATATTTAAGACTAAACGTATAACCACTAAAGCTTTAAAGATAAATTATTTAGTCAATGAAGTTTATCTTTTCACATCCCATTTTTTCCTCTTAAAGTTAATAAAACGTGAGTTTTAATTTTCTTATAATCTTTAACTTGGTCAAAATTAAAAAAAAAATATATATATATATATATATATATTTTTTTTTTTTTTTTACAGCAAATTTTTGGNTTTTTTTTTTTTTTTTACAGCAAAATTTTGGAGACTGAATCCTAACCAAGTCGCACCCATACCTATTTTCTTACAAAATAAACTTTAAAATCTCACTGAGAATATACAGAACATCTTCTCATTCACCTTGACCTTGACCTTGTAACAATAATACATCATTTATCACTAAAAACAAAAGTGACCATTTAATCATCGATTTTAAGAACATGAAATAACCATGGCGATTTTATTTGGTTTAGGTCAATTTGCTTCGGTATTTTCCATTTCGGTTATTTTCGATTTTCAATTGAATAGTTGAATTGAACCGATTAAAAATTTGATTCGGTTATCGCTTTTATTATAAAAATTATCCGAAATTTTGATTCGGTTATCGCTTGAGTAATTCGGTTAATTTCGGATAGTTTGGTTTGCATAGTTCAATTAATTTCAGGTAATTGGTTTATTTTCGATATCTGGTTTAATTTTGATTTAGGTTTGTTTTAATTTTTGATTTTAAAAAATTCAAAATTTAATCAAACCGATAACATAAACCATTTTAATTTTTCATTTGATCGGTTACTGATTAATAACCGAAAGCAAATCAAATACCAAAATTTCTGTTTCGGACTCGTTCGGCCATCACAGTTTGGGTAATTATCTAAGACTTATCCTAAAATATAGGTTTGCTAAGAAATAGTAGCTAGTATTCCCATCCCAAAATGTAGAATTTTCTACACAATTGCAAATTGTTTAATAAATTTATTGTGTATATAAAAATAATTATTAATGAAGTAATAAAGTAATCTAAAAGAAAATAAAAAATTCTTGTTGACTCGGTTTCTTACTATTATTAAATAAAATAACATTAAAATTTTGTATTGATATTTGAAATAGGGACAAAATAAAATACCTTAAAATTTTAATAAATTTTAATACCTTATGTGTCAAACAAAAGAAAAGTAGTTCCGGTTTCCTTTTAATTACCTTATTTTAATTTACTGTTAAATTAATTAACAATTGAAGTAGATAAATAAGAACAACTTCTCTTAGATTTGCTTGTTTATAAAAGAAGATTACTCTATTCGACATTTTCAAGTTGTTTATAAAATCTAAACCAAGTTATAATAATCTCCTCACGAATTGTTAAAAGTTCTAAAAATGGCAACGTCTCAGCCGCAAGCTTCAACCACCGATAAGGCCAAAGAGATTACTCCGGCTATTTGCTGCCGTTACTATTTCTCTTTTATTATTTTATTTATATTTTTCTGTCTCAGCGTTATAAGCCCTGGAACACTTGTCGGCGATAAACGTTGTTACTTGGATCTATTTGCTCATTCCGTCTCCGTCGTCGTCGTCTCAAACAAAAACGCAAACGTCTCAACCGCTGATTGGAGTATCGGTTTTACCGCGACTAGTCCAGTCACAGGCTGCAAAATCTCACTCCATAGGATCAAATCGCGTCTCGTTCGAGGCCACGAGGTTATCTCCGAGTCACCTCCTTCGTCGGATTTGTTCGGACAATTTGTTGCCTCCTACGAGACGGAACGGACTGTGACAAATTTAGATTTTAATAAGGTGGTTACGCCGGAAGTTATCGGCGACGTCGTGGTTTGGGATGTTAGGGTTGAGATTGTAGCTGGAATAAATAAACATGTTAAATATCCAAACGGTAATTCGAAGAAAACAAAAGATTATGTCAATAATTTCTTGATGGTGAATTGCGGCGATATACCGGTGAAATTCACGACGGATTCGTCGGGAAATGTGACGGGGTCGTTGCTGGGGAATATGAGACGATGTCATTATAAAACCGTGGATAATTTGGATACTTAATTAGGTTTACATCGATCATGAATCGTTTATATCATTTCGTCGTTTTTTAAGGCTATGAATCTTTGGGTAAATTTTGGTTTTTAGATTCCAGATCTTAAATTTTAGCTTTTGGATTATAGATTTTGATTTTCAGTTTTTGATTTTGATGTAGATTTTAGTTTTTGTAAAATCTTGAATTGTGATTATAGTTTTAGTTTTTAGATTCTTTATATTATTCATATATAATTTTATTGTTAATATCTTTTCAGTTGTTAAATATATAAATTTACCCTATTAATATTTAAATTAAATATTAATTTATAAGATAATTTGATTAAAGTTTATTATAATATTAAAATTCACTAATTTGAATTTTGAATGATTTTAACTGATTATGATAAGATTTCTTTAAAAAAAAAATACATGGATTGAGCATCGAATTTCTAAATATATTTATAATTATGTTTAGTGGCAAGATAGCTTTTGAAGATAGAGATAATTATATAGGAATAAAAAACAATACGTTTTGTTAGGAGTTGAGAAGATTTTACATAGCTCTTCTTTACTTGAATACTTATTGAAGAAATAATTTTGGTTTTTGTTTATTGCAGTAGAGTTTTTATAGTGATTTGCTGCAAACAAAATTTAAGCTTTTTATAAATGTTTTTTTATAATAAATTTATTATTAGTTTATTATAAAAAATCAAATATTCGGTTCAGTTTCGGTTCGGTTTCAATTCAGAATATTAACTTTTCGAATATCTTATATCATTTGCATTGAGATCGATTCGGTTTTATTCGGTTTCAGTTTGATTATTCGGTTGTTTGAATCTAAAATACCCAAATCGGTTCAGTTCGATATTATAAATATTTTCTTGCTTATGATACTTTTTAGATACCCATTCAATTTTGGATTTGGTTCTGCTATTAAGTAATATCTATAAATAATTCAAACATTAATTATCTAATTAATTTATGATTTTTGGTTTGATTTCGATTGATTTATTTAATTTGGTTTCGGTAGAATATAAACACCCAAAGTTTGATTCCCATCTTTTACATTTTCGGCCTTCTTTTGGTATTCGCTTTGGAGCCTTTAATACTCAAGATCGGACCTGGTTACACCTGGTTACAGCCAACTATTAACCAATGTTAATAGCTTTCTTGGTTTATGTCACGGAAATTTGTGTCACTACTTGTAATATAAGAAATTTAGTTAGTAATAGGAGTATCAACAGGAGTGAAACCAAGCAACTTTCTAGAATGAAGCCATGGCTGAATGATGAGAACGAGTTGAACATCCTGCTCGAGCCATCACGGGCCACAACCAGTTTTTGAGCTGACACAACTCAACTGAACGTCAATGGATTGAACTCGACCTTACGTGTCCGTGCTTGAAATGGATCCTATGTTTTCCTTGAGCCACGAGGGAGTTCACTAGAAACCAGTGTCGGCCCTGAGACTAAGATGGACAAGCATCAGCTTGGGGCCATCTCTGTTTATATATTTTTCGGTCTCATACTCTCGTAAAATCATCTTAGTCTAGCGGTAAAGTTTCTAGCGTTAGTCCTTGAGTTGCTAAGTTTGAACCTTACCAGTGTATTTTCGGTCCAAGAGAGACTTTTAATATTGAAGCCATGATTACTCACCTCGTTTTTGGCTTCGATTTGATATATCGTGTGATTTGTTTTCCTCATGGCTCTAATTTAGTGAGACTGTTTTTATGTTTTGCTTTTGTGAGAGAAGATGAGTGTGAGATGGATAAATATAAATATATTATTCCAATTAATTATTTTTTTATTTTTTACATATGAAATGGTTTTAAATAATTTTATATACTAATTAAATTTTTGATAAATATGAATGGATAAATTTATCCTATCAAATATTTAAATTATATAGATATCATTTTAAACCTTTTCATTTACGTTATGTCTAAATTATATAAATATTCTATCAAATATTTAAATTATAGAAATATCATTTTAAACTTTATCGTTATATAAATATAGAAAAAATACTTAACATTAAAGAAAAAACACAAATTACAAACAACCAATTATTCGTTATGCACTGCGATGGTGATAGTCAACTGCTTCATCATCTTTATTCGTCAACAAGGGAGGTGGTCGTGCATTTCTGTAGATAACTAATATTGTTGCAGAGATATACATCATAATGACTCGCACAACAATAGATTTTTTTATTTCTAACTCTAGTTTGGAGCTAACCAATATAGAAATAGCTAACAAGCGGTTAGATATACCGAACTTATCTTTAACATCCAAAAATTTGCATATAATAACATTGTGGATATAGCCTAAAAGAAAAATAGAAGTAATCCAAAGAAATTATTCATCGTACATAAACATTTGAACATGGAAAAATATTGTGATGTGCAATTTATGTACGATGGACATTTTGTTTTTTTCTTGTATTATCCAAAAGAATTGTCTATCGTACATAAATTCGACATTCTCCGTTTCTCACTTCAATTACAAAGATAATTTATAATAGAATAGACTACAAATATAAAAATTAAACTACAAAACAACTAAAGATCACAAGTAGAGTGAGAAGATAAAGTAAGAAGAAATAGTTCATAATTTTTTCTCTTTATTATAATCTTGGATGAAATATGTATTATACTCTTAAGTGTTTTATCGTCAAGTAAAATTATGTTAGATAAATGAATCTAAAATATGTAAATAATTTTTGTATGAATATATTATATTAGTTTTCATGAATATTTGTTCGGACAGAGATATTTTATCTTATAAACTTTTTCTTTATTAAAAAGGTATACAACGAGTACATGAAAATCTTTAAGCTAGAAAATAACAAACAAACAAATCTTTAATACTTTTTTTAAATCGTATTTAAATTGGATCTTTAATAACAAACAAAAAATCTTTAAGCTGGAAAATAACAAAAAGTTATTGGATAGAAATATAATCTGCAAAACCCAATGATAGAAAGTCGACATAAAAATCCATATATATATATATGAATAAATGATGAATTACATTTTATTTTGTTAAACTTAAGTATATACATGTATGTTGACAAAAAAGTATATGTATATATGTATAAATTATAATGTACTTCCCTTTGCTGATCGTAACTTGTGATATCTTCTTTGAAATTTAAATTTAACTTTCAATAATTTATATTTAATTTTAAAGTCTCAAATCTCTATAAATTTGAATATCTATAGGCCATTCCCTCTATATATTTGTTTTATTTCTTAAGAAATTTTGTTTTAAAAGTTGCAAAAACAGATTAGGGTAAGATGTAAACTCGCGAGTTCAAGTGTAAAAGCTTGATTCTATATGGTTTATTTTTGGTCGATTTCGAATTTTGGTTTGGGATGTTTTATTTTTATTCTGAATTTTTGAAATAATTTCTTCCTCAACTCTGAATTACTCAAGAAGGCTTTTAAATCTATAGTTTTATCTTTAAATTGCTGTAATAAATTGATCGACACATGCCATAATCTTGTCGGTAAGTACATCAGTACATGTCAGAAACATACAAAATTTAGACTATGAAATTTCTAAGAGATATATATTAGAGTAAATCAAAATGGAATAGCCTATTTCATGATTTGGTGTTCCCAGCTTTGTCGTTTCAGAAAGTTTATGGTGGTTTAGTTATGTGTTTGGCTAGTGCTTTTCTTATCAGAATGAATATCAAAGTTCTTCTTCTTTGGAGGTATTTTAATTCGTTATAGGAGGTTTTCGAAATTTGTTTTAGCTTATAGTTGCGAGGTGGTATTGAGGAATTCGTGTGGTATGAAGACGAGGGTTTTAGGTAGGCTGGATTTCTTTTTTTTTTTTTTTTTTTTTTTT
>OVAO01000486.1:0-20890 GCA_900406285.1 Biscutella auriculata | reverse complement strand
TTCAAAACCTAAGAAAAACTGAGAGAAAAAACGTTTTTAGGGTTTTTAGGGTTGGGTATTAATATAGGAGACCAAGAATCGATTCAAATATGAAAAGTAGATTTGGGGCGGCGAAGCCTCTGCCGGTCAGTGCNGCAACATAGAGACTCTAAAATGCATCGTAAACTAACGAAAAACGAGTGAAAATCGAGGGTAAAAATCGTTAAAATCCACACCGATCAGCAACCTAAAAAAACCTGCAATTCTAAGCTAATGCAAAGGGATATAAAATGTAGTTTTAAACGGCTAAAAACGCTATATATCGATTCCCCCAAACTTAACCTTTACTTGTCCTCAATCAAGACAAAGTTTGGTTCGAGAGAGAGGTTTGAAAACTAGGCAAGAGCCTCATATAAGCAGGTTATAAGTTGGACGACCAAGCAAGCATTCCTAGATTAAGCATGCTCAAGCAACCCAAAACTAAGACTTAGCACCTAGGCATCTAACACAGTTGAAAACCCGGACACCTTCACAAGACTCATCAAATTAAAGATAGGACATGGTCTATACCGATAGGGTATTGATCTATAATCTTTCTCTCAACTCTTTTGGGACCTTCAGACGACTCTCTAACCTTTAATCCCCTTCCTCTATTTATTCCCCCTTTATTAAGCAATATTGGCTTCGTGCCTAGGTTGATTACCCATAATGCTTTGAGCATATCAACCTTATTAATTTATTGGGTTTCTTTTCTTTCTTTCTTTCTTTCTTTCTTTCTTTCTTTCTTTGTTTCTTTCTTTCTTTGTTTCTTTCTTTCTTTTTTTCCTTTCTTTTGTGTCGAGTAGGGGAAGTAGTTTTACAGTATTAGAGTCAGTTTCCCACCATGCTTCTTGGGCTTACCAAGCAAGGAATTAACGAGAAGGCGACTTTATTTTTGCTTGTACACCCTAGGATACCTAATCAAGAATTCATACTAAGGTCTCAAGCCTATATGGAAGGGTCCTCAAAGATAGAGTCCATTCAAGCGCCCTAAGAAAACAAAAGGAAAGCATACCCATGATGGTTCGGTCTAGCGAGTTTTCCACTTAGCAAAACCCGCCTAAAACTAGTCAACATGGACATGCTAACTAAGAGAAAATCTAAACCTTCTTAGACGCCCTATGCATATGAATTTAGACTCGATCCTAAAAATGCAAAATCTTTTTCGTTTTCCGAAACCTTTCAATTTTTTTGGTTTTTATCGAAACATAAGTATAAAATGCATATGGGACACGATTAACACATGAAAAACAGAACACATTATTAGATAGAAGGTGGTTCCTCCCCCAAACTTAAATCACCAATCTCTGTGTGAACCCAAGCCCGAAAGGGGAAACCGAAAATAAGGAAATGAAAAATATGAGATGCATATCTACAAGTGTGTGTGAAGAGTACCTCAATATTTGACACGATCTCCCTTCGAGAGAAGAGGACAGACTTGAAGAGACTAGGCGGCTGGCTACGGTGAGGTCATGGCCAGGAGTTTGAAATAGTGGTTTTTTGGGGATGAGATGGCGAGCAGGTGACTGAAAGTGACTGATGAGAGAAAATGAGGGTACTAAGCAAAGGATAGGTCAAGGAAATAGGGNGAGGGGGGGGGGGGGGGAGATGGAGAACTCTTCAAAATTTCTTTCAATAAACCTAGTAAAGGCCACAACATAGGGATGTTTAGGTAGTTCATCATGGGTGTGAAGATCTATTTCAATGGGTAGATTATCCATAAGAAGTATAAGATGGCCACCGGCCAAATCCACAACCCGCAAAAAGCGCAAGCGACAATACGATCGACGACTAGGCGAGATTGACGAGCCGCAGTGGATGAGTTGTCGCACACAATACTTACAGTCTGGACCACAGTACAATTGGTGAAATTTTTTGACATTTTCTCTAACTTTTCTCCTTTCTCTTGCCTTCTTCTCTTACATTGCACAATACTATAAATAAAACAGAAAAATCAGCTCTTGGTCGCTATTAACACACAAACACAGAGCTTAAACAAAAACCTAGGGATTATACAAATTTTAAAAGAGAAAGAGTATAACTTTTTGAACAAACTTGAAACACAAAAGTTAAAATCTTTTTTGGATTTTTTGAACACACCTTAAAACAAAACAACTTAAACACACACCAAACTAAGAAAGGTGAAAACTTTTTTTGTTTTTGGTTTAAAAAAGCAAAGATTTAAAGAAATGAAAAGAAAAGACACTAAAAAATAGAGACAAAGCAAGAAAGAAGGAAAATAATTTTGGGTTTTTGGTTTTGAAACGAAAAGGAAACAAGCTAAGAACTTTAAGAGAGGGAAAGAAATAACTCTTTTTTCCTTGGCTAGATCTCTTCAAATGGCTCTGATACCACTTGACACGATCTCCCTTGTAGAGAAGATCACCGGCTTGAAAAGACTAGGCAGCCGACCATGGGCAGGTCACGACCAGGTGCTTGAAGCGATGGTTTTCGGGGGGTGAGATGGCGTGGAGGCAACTGAAAGTGACTGATGAAAGGAAAGGAGGGTACTAGGAGAAAGATAGGTCGAGAAATGGCGAAGATGGAGGATCTGGAAAGTAAGAGAACGAACTCGGTTTAGAATCTGATTCAAGAGTAGGAAATCACCTACCTCTCTTGCCAAGTAGGGTTCACGTTTTTGCAGCTAATCAATTCTGATTATTATCTTAAGTCAAATCGACTTAAGTAGGGGAAAATAGAGACAAATTTGGGCTTAAGTGACTTAAGTCCCAAAGTCAAAAATAAAGACAAATCGAAAATCAGGCCCTAAAACAGATGAGCCTATTCTAAACAACTAAAAGTCCAATAGAATATAGAAAAGAAAAGGCTTGTTGGGCCTTAATAGGCGCCAATTCTACTAGTCAAAGGGACTAAGTAGAAATGTGCCCACCTTCACACCGAGTCATCGACGTAGTGATGCAATCTGCCTCTTTAAAACCCTGCTGGAAATGATCCAGGTTACACCAGGGAAAAAGTAAATAGTACACCACATTGATACTACTCAGTGATCAATGTGTGGTCTTCAATCTCGAGCCTGGATAAGTAGAACGCATCTTCATTCCTTTCTGGATCCAGCTCCCCTAAGCAGATAAGAGTATGCGCTTCCTTTGCTAGCTCCTTAGCTCTCGATCTCGTGATCCTTCCTATCAGCCCATGTTCGACCTCTTGTTCAGCTACTTGCTTCGGTTCAGGTTATGCGCTGCTTGAACTCATATCAGGTACCTGCTTTGATTCAGGTTCTGAGCTGCTTGGACTCACATCCGCTACCTGATTCGGCTCAGGTTCCGAGCTGATCAGATTCACATCACTAAGGTTGTGATATGTGGGTCTCATTAAAACCTTGTTGGGGAAACAACTTGGGATAAAACCCAACCGAGAAAAAGAGTGTCCAACCTAAGATGAACCACATTAGAGAATTGCAGATAATGTACCAGTTCAAGCTCTTCTCCAATCTCTAAATACTTGATGTGTTCCTCCAGGTTCTCCCACACATACATGGAAGCTCCAACAAGCTTTTGCGTTCTAGATCTGGTCATGGGACCCATGGGGATCTCAAGGGAGTGCTCCATGACCAAGGCATAGAGGTTTTTGGAAGGTTTTGCTTTTTTTGGAAAGTTTCCTCTTTAGGAAAGTTTTCTTTCGGGTTTCCTTTTTCAGTTCTCATCGCTTTGTGTTACTTGCTTGATTGTTGTTATTCGTTGGAACTTGTTACTTTGCGGTTTTGTTGTCGATTTCGGGTGCTACGGAGCTCTCAGCTCAAGCTCTTGAAGCAATAACTCGGTAGATCACTGAGTCTCAACAAACTATGGCTCACCAGGTTACTCAGTCCAATCAGGCGCTTGCAAAGCATTTGCCTCAACAGCTAGAGGACAAAGTTGAGGTCCTACAGAGGCGATTAGAGCATCGGTTAGGACTGATCAGGAATGATGCTCAATCTACGGATAGTAATGGATCGCATACTCCAACTCCTTTAGAGGCTATTCGCATAGTTAAAGGGAAAATGATAGTATATCCGACTAAGAGGGTGTCAAAGCATCAGTCATCATCTAGAGGAGTTGATAAAGTTCGGACAGGGGTTAGAGAGACTGTGTTCAACCGATAACGATCACCTCCAGCTCCACGCAGAGAAGAACCGCAAGCTGCCAGGCCTAGAGCACCACGACCAAGGTCTAGAGAGACCATGCTTGCGGGACATCGAGCTCATGTACCTTAGTCTTCAGATGAAGAGGAAGAACTAGGCTATTCAGATTATAATAGGGAGCCGTTCAGGAGAGGAAGAGACTGAGACTTTGATCCTGCTCGACAACAGCTCATACATATCAAGATCAAGTTTCCGGCCTTTCATGGAACCAACGATCCTGAAGTGTACCTGGATTGGGAGCGAAAGATGGAGTCGAACTTCTTAATTCAAGACACCTACGACCCCAATAAGGTTAAAATAATTGTTTATGAATTTAATGACTATGCTCTTTTGTGGTGGGATCATCTAGGTATTGCCAGAGATAGGTGTGGAAGTCGACCAATAATCACATAGGAGCAGCTTGTCATGCACATGAGGAGGAAGTTTGTGCCTGCTCACGATCAGAGAGATGTCCTTGTCAAGCTCAGTAAGCTGGTCCAAGGAACCAAATCCGTCTGAGACTACTACCAGGAGCTGGAAGTGCTCATCATCCGAGCTGAACTAAACGAGGGTAACAATATGATTATGTCACGTTTTCTTGGTGGTCTTAACAGGGACATACATGACCAGGTGGAGCTACACAGTTTCGCAGACATTCAGGAGATGGTGCACAAGGATGAGCTGATCGAATCATAGCTCAAGAGGTGTCATACTTGCTCTAGTTTCACGCCTGGGGGAGCTAGAACAAAGAACTTCAGCAAGTCGAATGATTTCCAGGACACTAAACGAACTTCAGTAGTTGTCAAGGAAGAAGTGAAGTACGAGTTCAAGCCTAGAAGTGGAAATAACCAACCAAGGAGCAACAACAACTTGAGCAACACTCACTATTTTAAATGCCAAGGTATGGGACATTACTCTAGTGATTGTCCAAACAGGAAGTTGTTTCTTTTGCAGGAAGGAGGAGAGATCGTTCCTCAAGAGAACTTAGAAGAAGAACCCGAATCAGGTCAAGAAGAAGAGGATCATGCCACTGTTATAGGGGAGATGTTGGTTGAAAGACGAGATATGAGCGTGCAAATTCAACCTGAAGAGCAGTGCCAACGCGAGAATCTCTTCCACACTCGATGCTTCATCAAAGGAAAGGTTTGCAGTCTCATCATCGATGGAGGTAGCTGCACTAATACTGTGAGTGAGATTATGGTTCAGAAGCTTCAGTTAGAGACTATACCGTAGTCTAGACCTTACAAGTTGAAGTGGTTGAACGAGAGTGGTACCTTAACCGTTTCTCATTAGGTTAAGCTATCATTGACAATTGGTAAGTATGAGGATGAGGTGATGTGCGATGTGCTGCCTATGAGTGCTAGTCATGTGTTGTTGGGTAGGCCTTGGCAATCAGATTGGAAAGTTACTCATGATGGCTACTCCAACAAGCATTCATTTGAGTTCAATTGGCGCAAGATCACTCTCCTTCCATTGACTCAAAGTGAGATTTATCAAGATAAGCCCCGTGTCAAGCTTAAAAACGACAAGGAGAAAGGGAAATCAGTAGTCAGCAGCCTGTACATCAACTATGCTCCAGATCATGATACCATCGACCTCTATGCATGGAAAGAATGTCAACCACCACACCTCAACTTCGCTTATAATCAGGCTAAGAACTCTTCAACCTTGTTTTCTCCTTTTGAAGTTGTTCCTGGTTCTAGTTCTTATTCCCCACTAGACTTTATATCTTTGCCTTTTAGGGAAAGGTATATTTTATATGACAGGAAAGAGGTTGACAGGAACTGAAGATGCAAGAAAGAGCAAAGGGAAACATAGAAGAGAAGACACTGCAGTGCTATAATGACTACGGACTCGACCTCTAGGGTAAGTGCAACAATTTTGATGAATTCAATGTTTCTAACTTGTTTCCTTTTGACCCAGGTTCAGATTTGAGGACAAATCCTTTTCAAGAGGGAGGGGATGATGTAAATCTGATCAACTCGGAACTTGAGCTGAATAAGGTAGCTGATGTGAGTCCAAGCCACTCGAAATCTGAGCCGAATTAGGTAGCTGATGTGAGTCCAAGCAGCTCAGAACCTGAACCGAAGTAGGTTGCTGATGTGAGTCCAAGCAACCCAGAACCTGAACCGAAGCAAGTAGCTAAGCAAGAGGTCGAACCTGAGCTGATAGGAAGGATCACAAGATCGAGAGCTGAGGAGTTAGCAAAGGAGGCGCATACTCTAATCTGTTTAGGCGAGCTGGATACAGACATGAATGAAGATGTGTTCTACTTATCCAGGCTCGAGATTGAAGACCACACATTGATCACTGAGTCGATCAAAGTGGTGTACTATGTACTCTTTCCCTGGTGCAGCCTGGACCACTTCAAGTGAGACTTGTGAGTACGTTTCTACTAGCTGGATTTCAGTGAGACTTGTGAGGACGTTTCTACTAGCTGCATTGGCTAGTAAAGTTGGCGCCATTCTTGGCCCAACACTCTCTTATTTTTCTATCTTTTAATGGACCTTTAATTGTGTAAATTGGGCCCTATCTGTTTTGAGTCTGATTTCATGTTTTATCTTTATTTTTGTATTTTGGGCTTTAAGTCACTTAAGCCCAAAACTCTTATCTCTCTTTTCTCTTCTTAAGGTCGATTTAACCTAGAGAATTAATCAAAATGATTTAGCTGCAAAAAGACGTGAACCCTAGTTTGCAAAGAGACAGGCGATTTCCTTCTCTTGAGTCAGATTCTCAAACCGAATCCGTCCTCTTACAATCTTGGGGATTACAAGAGCAACTTCTATCCATCATAACTGAAATCCATCTCCATCTCTATCACCTCCATCGCCATCTTCTTCAGTTTTCAGATCAGTCCATTGTCTTTGAGCCTTTGCTTCAGATCACCTCCTAGGATCGCATCATACTAGGCACATTAGTTAATCCAAAAGGCATAACCAACCATTCATATAAAACATGCTTAATCTTAAAGGCAGGTTTTCATTCTTCTCCTTCTTTCATTCTAATTTGATAATAACCACTCCTAAGATCAATATTAGGGAATACTTTAGAGCCATGTAACTCATGTAGCATGTCATCAAGCCTAGGCATTGGATGCCTATACTTTACCGTGATGTTATTGATTGCGCTACAATCAACACACACGCCAAGATCCATTCTTCTTAGGCACTAAAAGCACTATCACGACACAAAGGCTCATGCTCTCACGGATGTGGCCCTTGCTCATGGGTTCCTCTACCTGCCTTTGAAGCTCCTTAGTCTCCACATGATTGGTTATATAAGTTGGTCGGTTAGGCAAAGTGACCCTGGGCACAAAGGCGATTTGATGTTCAATTCCCATAATAGGTGACAAGCCCTTGGGTTGATCACTTGGTAAACATCCTCATATTTCTGCAAAAGATCCTTAAGTTCACTCGAATGATCCGGTGTGGGGTTAATCAATCTATTAAGAGCTTCCTTATAAAATAACATCAAAACCGATTATTGAGAAAAGAGAGCCTTCCTAACATCACTTGAGTTGATCAAGAAGTTGGAAGACTTAGGAGGCTTCACATCCTTCTTCTTAAGGTGAATCTGGTCTTGAGTAACCTCTTGAGGTGTCAAAGGAAGTTGAGGGAACTTCTTTCCCTTGTGCTCAGAGGAGTACTTGTTGGTGTAGCCAGTGTGCATCACACTCCTATCAAACTGTCATGACCTTCCTAGGAGGATATGACCATCTTCCATGGGCAAAACATCACACACAATCTCATCTTCATACTTCCCAATTGCAATAGGCACAATCACTTGAGTAGTAACCTTTATTTCTCCTTCATCATTAAGTCATTGTAGCTTATAAGGACTCAAGTGCATCCTTGTTTCTAAGTTCAACTTCTGAACCATAGAAGCACTTGCTACATTTGTGCAACTTCACCATCAATGATGAGACTACACCCCTTCTGGTTCACGACATACCTAGTGTGAAACAAGTTTTCTCTTTGCACATTAGCCTCTTCCTTGGGCAGCAAGTTTAAGGCCCTTATTGACACAAGAAACTCTCCACGGGCAGCCTCTTCTTCACACTCTTCGGATGAATCCATAGGTTAATCTTGGGCAGCTTCCTCATCCTCAGAAACATACTCACCATCATCAAGAAGAATCAACACTTAACATCTCTACCCTTTGTAGAATTGGTTATAGCCTTGCCTTTGTGTCTAGATGAGTTTGGTTGGTCTTTAGCATCTTCTTTGGGTGTTGGAACAAACGGCTTCCTAGATGAGTCCCATTCTATATGGTAGCTAGGCTTGTTCTCCTGAACATAGTTAGGCTTGTAAGTAGATTTGCCTTTTCTTTTGAGTTGTTTCTCAATCATCACGGCCTTGTGCAACATTTCCTCCAACTCAACATAATTTTGTAACTCCAAATTTTCATGAATCTCTCCGTTTAACCCACACAAGAATCTAGCCATGGGGTGGTGGAGCTTCGGGTGCTTGAGGTGGAACTAGAGTCCTCCTCAACTCTTTGAAATTTCTTTCAATAAACCTAGTCAAGGCCTAACCATAAGGCTGATCAAGTAGGTCATCATGGGTATGGAGATCTCCTTCAATGGATAGATTCTCCAAAAGAAGCAAAAGATGGTCAACAACCAAAGGTACAACCCGCAGAAGTTGCATGCGACAGTACGGTCGGCAGCTAGGTGATATTGGCGGGCCGCGGTCGATGAGGTGTCCAACGGTTGAGACCACGGTACGACTGTTGAGATTTTTTTGACCTTTTGTCCAACTTTTCTCCTTTCTCTTGCCTTCTTCTTGTCATACATTGCACAATACGATAAATAAACTAGAGAAATCAGCTCTTGGTCGTCATTAACACACAAACACAAAGCTTAAAGAAAAACCTAAGGATTATATGATTTTTAAAAGAGAAAGACCAAAACGTTTTCCACCAAAAATTGAAACTCACGAAAGTTAAAATCACTTAGGGTTTTTCAAAGGTTTAAGAAAATGAAAATGGCAAAAACACACGAAGATTTAAAAATCTTTAAAAAAGATGACTTAAACACATGCTAAACTAAGAAATATGATTTTTTGTATGGTTTTTGGTTTTAAAAAGCAAAGATCTAACAAAATGAAAAGAAAAGACACTGAAAACTGAGACACAACAAGAAAGAACAAAAATATTTGTGGGTTTTTGGTTTTGAAAACAAAAAGGAAACAAGCTAAGAACTTTAATAGAGGGAAACGAGATGACCAGCGTGAAGAGACTAGGCGGCCGACTACGGTGAGGTCGTGGCCAGGGGCTTGAAACAGTGGTTTCTGGGGTTGAGACGGCGATGAGGTGACCAAAAGTGACTGATGAGAGGAAATGAGGGTACCAAGCAAAATATAGGTCGAGGAAATGGGGGAGATGGAAGATCTGGTCGAAGGGTGTACGAATCCGGCGAGAGGAGGCGATGAACAATACGGGTTGCGGGCGAGGCGTTTGCGGCTGCGGTCGATGGATATTGGCGACGATGGAAGAAATTCATGGAGGACGACCAAGGCTATGGAGGGACCTTGGATACACCTACGATCTTAGGATATGACACACCTAAGGATCTTCTCAAAGCTAACTTGAGAGAAAAGTTCTCTTTGATTATATTTAGAAAGCTATCTAAAGAAACAAAGTTTGGTAACAATGAGTTTAAATACTCAAACTTGAAAGGGAAGGAAGGAAAACCCTAAACACTTGGCAAAAACGACGAGTTTAAAGAGGAAGCAAAAGAAGAGCTAAAATATGACTAGGAGTCACGACCATATGTCTCGAGTGACTCCATCTTGTGGCTTCACTGGTGGTTCATCATTAGGCTAAGGTTTTGGTATGGGGGCCTTGTTAAAACCTAGTTGAGAAAACCACTTGGGATAAAATCCAACCTAGGAAAAAGAGTGTCCAACCTAAGATGAACCGCATTAAACATATGTAGACAATGTACCGGTTCAAGCTCTTCTCCAATCTTCAACTACTTGATTTGTTCTTCCAGGTTCTCCCACACATACTTCAAAGCTACAACAAGCTTTTGCGTTCTAGATCTGGTCATGGGGCCTTTAGGGAGCCCAAGGGAGTGCTCCTCTAGCTCAACCTCTAAGCCTTGGCCTTCCATGACCAGATCAATGATAGTACTTGCTGGAATCGAATACTCCATCAGAGGAGAAAGTAGGTTACTCATTGTCATATCTCTGTCTTGGTGGTGAGCTGATAAAATTTTGTGGGCGTTGGGATGCACGGTGTTGTTGAGGTTTGTGTTACCTCTCTTCCAAGGTGTGAGAGTCGCCTCACAAGGGTCTCCTCATCTTCACACTTGGGCATAGGCGTATCGAGGTTCTCGGGCTGTTCGCCAAAATAAACATCAGATCCATTGCCCTTACAATTCACTTGCCTCGCCAATATCTTTGCCAGCTTATGTATCCCTTTACCATCCTCTCCATTTCATTGCTCATCTTCTTCCTCTCTTTCTTCCCTTTATTCTCTTCATCTACCGATTTCTGAATCACCCGATCTTGGTAAAAGCTTCAACGAGACAACCTCTAGTTATCGAGGTAAAGGTCTTGCACGAGACCGGGATGAAGGGGCATGGAAGAACGTCCTAGAAGATAGTGGTTACTCCCATAAATAGGTGCAAGAAAATGGTCTGAGGCGAGAGATGGTCCAACTCGTTGAACTCACCTGCGGGGTACAATGAGCGGCTCTAGAGTGTCTGGACCAAATAAGTTAAACATGTGTGGATAGTTGGGCTCAAACTTGATGTTACCTGGGGTATCGAAGGTTGTAATCCTCTTGTTAAGGACCAAAGTGTTTGAAAAGTGACTGTTGGACGTGAAGCGGTGGACGACTTGATCCTTAACCTTTCCAACCAAATAATGGATCTTCTTAAGGTATTGGGCATCCATAAACCTAATGTCTTTTCTCTCTTCTCTTGACAAATCTAACTTGATGAGTCTTAAAATGGGAGTAGCCGAAACTCTAATGCTAAGTTGAGGGTTTAAAAACCGTGTGGACACATCCCCAACGCTTATATGCAAGGAATTAGAGGCACAACACCTTGATCGGGCTAGAGTTGATCAATGTTAGGGAAAAGCTTCTCGTTCCTCAAAAATGTATGAATAAAAGGATCAAGACCATGCCCCATGAAACTCATCTCTTCTTTGCTTATAAAGCCCCCCTCATGCCTTTGAGAAAAAGGAATGAGTAAGAAACTTATGGACATTTCTTACAGCGGGGTGGCAGATGAGTGCACTCTTGGTCTTTCTGGAGTTAAAATATTCAAACCCTTTGACTCACCATATGAGTTCATTCTCCCCTGGTTTACTCTCATATCCAGCTGCTCCGTCGCACGAAAGTCCATAAGCCCGAGCTAGTTGCATGACAATTACTTTCCGGTCAATCAAATCTCAACCTTTGAACCTGATGAAACCACCTCCACTATGCTCATCTTCTTCCCCTTCAAAGAACTTTACCTATAGCGAGGCTATGAACATGAAAGCATGTTATTTGTAGGTCGGGTAACTCATACTCAGCCCATTTTCTATCCCCATGCCCTTGAAGATCGACTTAACCTCATCAAAAATAGCCAACTGCTTCAATGTTGCAATGTCTGCGAAGAAAGTAGGGACAAATTTGCATTGTATTAACACATCATACAATTGCTTTCTCGGTGGTAGGTTGGTACTCCTATCGACCATGGTATTATCGGAGCGCGGTGGTAGATAGAAGTTTTGGAGTGGCGCATCCGGTTCCTTTTCGCCATCTGAATAGAAAAACTTGAACTCCCTGACTGCTTCAACTTAAGCTCTCTTACGCCCGATTTCAGATTTGCTAGTATGGACCTTCTTGTCACCTAGTTCTCGAGTCACTAAGCTACTTGTGTTCACAATGTTTTAGGGGTGGGCTCACTTAATCTTAGGCTTTTCCTTTGAAATCCCCCTTCTCTAGTCTTTGGTGGATATTATTGTGCTTGACATGTTGTTTACTACAAAAGAGATGTAAACAAACATAAATTTTAAATGATCACCAAAGGGATACACAGCGAGCAATAGTGATAGTTTATTACCTCAAATCCAAGCAATGAAGTTCAATTGATCACAAAATAATGATATATCAATAAGCATGTGAAAATGATCAATCCCATTCAAACAACTCACTTCTCAAAAAATGATAACATAAGGTAAATTTAAACAAGATTTCATAATTCATTGAGTTTCAGGTTTGAATCAATGTAGCCTCATACCAATAGTCTAAACACTTAGCAAAGCTTCCATAGAAGCAACAATTAAGCATTTCCCCCAGAGTTTTCCAAATTCTTTCTCAAGAATCCTAACTTTAGAAATTTTAAAATTGATGAAATTATGGGCAATCACTCAAGGAAACCAACATGTATCAAGGCTCACTGATACACCTGACCGGTATGAGTGCATCGGGCTAGTGTATGGGTCGTGGTTGATCGATCTAGATGTTACGACCTTGGCTGATCTATATGGATGTCATGACCGATATAGCTCTCAGATACACTGTTTTTGCCCTTAAAAATCTTGAAACCTGAAAATTTAACCTTCAAGGTTAACCAAACACAAAATTTCAAGTTGAAAACAGAAAAACAACTGAATTTAAAATGTATATACGAGGATAAGTATGAGACTTCCTTCGAAGTGAGCTTGTTTAACGTCTCATAGTTTGACGTTTCCACCGCGATCAATATGGTTTTGATGTAACCCCAAGCTTCATGACTCTCTCAAGAAGCGTTTCCATTGTTTCCCAGTTCAAATTCACTTGATTTTAAAGTATGTCTATATATGATTTTTCTTGATGATCTACCCGTCGGCTCAAATGTCAAAAGTTTTCCCAAACCTCTCCTTGAAGTTCGTGAACTCTTCCCACTCTACTTCATGGCTTAGGCCATATGGGCCGTGGTCATCTTGGTCGTGGGGTAAATTTCCTTCAACCACGCTTGCGGCTTCCTCGTTGTCATCTTTGTTTTGTTGCTCATCTTGAGCAAACTCTAGTTACGCTTCAAGAAAGTAGTCTTCCTCTCTAATGGCCCCCTCAACATACTCTTCTTCATACCCATGCTACTCAATATGTTTACCCCTATCAACTGGATCCTCATCATAACGGTACTATTTCTCGACAGTAGACGGTTCCTTCGTCCACATTACTCAGAACTAGCTCATCGGTTCCGAATTTCATGTTCCCTCCAGCGGTCTACAAGAATGGTCTACCGAGTATGATGGACTCGTCCACTCTCATTGGTAGATCTAAGACATAGAGATCAATGTTTACCAAGCAGTTCTACATAGTTATGTGCTAGGAGCGGCTAGCATAACCAAATCCATAAGAGGTGGGTCGGTAGGCACAAACTCCACGTACTCACATACTTCTTTTGACATGATATTTGTGAACAAGGTTGTGTCACACATAGCTTCACCCATATCAAGCCCATTGATAAAGATTAATATTGGGTAACATCCAAGATCTATTTGTGAACAAGGTTGTACTTTCAGGAAATGCGTGAACTCTTCTAGCAGAAACTTGACCTCGCCTTTTTTCTAAATCACACTAGACTTACCCTTGCTAGTGTTCTCTTCAATTCCTATCACGAACACATTCGCTTCTACCTTGGGCTTGCTCCTCAGCGGTTTGGCTTCATATAGCTGGGTATCGTCTTTTTCCAAATCTAGACGCATTATCCCATTCTTGACGCTTATATCTGTACCGGTAGTTGCAAGGAATGAGCGGTCAAATATATGTGGATCCTTGGGTTCCTTCTCCATCTCCAGGATCACAAAATCTGTCATTTCCATTATGTACTTTCTATGGGAGCCGTTTTTGCTTTATTTGCAAGATTTTACTATTGGGTGGGTAAAATCTTTGGTCGGACATACCCTGAAACTAAGCACCTCGACTTCTCTCATCTTCACTGGAATGTCTAGCAACATTCCAACGGGCTTCCTCGTTGATTGATAAATATGATTTTACTCCCCCTTCACTATAGACTAATGTGAGGGAGTAAAAGTTGATGAATGTTATATAGTGATTTTGGGATATTATTGAACCATAATCATGGGTTCACTACTCACAATTTCTATAGAGTGTTGCTAAGTTTAGGCGAGGTAATAGATATGCTTTGTTACGAAACAAGTCTATTCGAATTTCTATTTGCAGAATTTTACTATTGGGTGGGTAAAATCTTTGGTCGAACATACCCTGAAACCAAGCACCTCGACTTCTCTCATCTTCACTGGAATGTCTAGCAACATACCAAATGGCTTCCTCGCTGATTGATAAATATGATTTTACTCCCCCTTCACTATAGAATAATGTGAGGGAGTAAAAGTTGATCAATGTTTTATAGTGATTTTGGGATGATTATTGAACCATAATCATGGGTTCACTACTCACAATTTCTATAGAGTGTTGCTAAATTTAGGCGAGGTAATAGAGATGCTCTGTCATGAAACAAGTCTATTCGAATTCAATAGCAATGCAAGTAAAATAGAAAAGTCAACTCAAATCAACAAAAGTCAACAAGAACGATTTAGCTAATAATAAGAAAGAACTAAGCGAATAGGTAAAGGTAATCGATTCGGGTAATCAGTTTCATGCTTATGATGCTCAATTCTATCAATTAATACCAATATTTAATCTAGGAACTATTTAAATTAGATTAATCCAATCCCTTGGTAGAAATCCTTTTACTAATCATGGAATTCTACAATCCCTTGACTAATCACATAATCAATAATCATTAAACTCTAGTCTATGCAATTACTAAATGATCCTAGCACAAGTTAGGCCTCATTTAGCTCCTAAAAGATTCATTCAGACATTTCAACAAACACCTTCCGGGCAATAAAATATCTAAGATCTAGAACAAGGTGATCAATCATATTCTAGCATTAAACACATCCAATAAGAGAAGATTAGTAATAGTCTAGGCTCTAAGCATCATAATTAATCATCAATTACCCTAATCTACTTAACCCACTCACTTAGCAAAGAAACTACTCACACATCATAGTTTCAACACAAAATCCCAAGAAGGGAATCATGTTGAACCATTGATAAAATCAAAACAACGAGAAGATAACAAAGATGGAAATGCAATTACTAAGAAAAGTATTACAAGATTCAAAGCAATAAGAGATAGTTCAAGAGAGAAAATATAAGATTCAACACCCTTGAGAAAAGATCCTTGACTCCTATTTATAGTCTCTCTAAAAAGCCTTGGTTTAAAATTGGATGGAGAGCTGGTACCGGTCAGGCAGACCGGTATGGTCTCACGAGCTTGACCAGTATGAGCTTCATCGACAAAAGCGGCATAATATCACCGGTCTAGGTACCAGTCTTAAGGGCAGTCGGTACGGGGTATCGTCAAGCCGTACTGGTCAAGAGCTTGACTAGTATGTTGGACGGTCATAAAGTTGCGGATAGGCAATCGGTATGGGTACTGGCGAGGTCCAAACCGGTATGATCCACCGGAGCACATCGGCAATCGATACCGCTCATATTGACCGGTGGAGTGCCCGGTACGAGCTTCACGAAAATGGACTTGGCTTCTTTTTGCTCTAAAACGCTCCATAAGCTCCGCTTCTCGCCTCAAGGTTGGTTCCACTCCTAAAACATGATCATGGAAATGAAAATGAATCCTAAAAACAGCTAAAAACACGAGGTATCACTGATCTATCTCCAAGGATGAGAGATATCTTGCACGGTTCAAAACAAACAAAACCCAGTTTTTCAGCAACTAACAAAGACATAACACTCACACATGCACCTAAATCGCATAGATAGTTAGTGAATTCAACATATTTAATGGTGCACGGGATAGTGAAACTCCCTAGATCCGGACGTTTACTCTGATCATGTCCCTTAGGAAGGGTAATGTCGAGGCTCACAAATGTTTTAGAAGCTTCTAAATCTTTCAGCTTGGATCTGATTTTGTCCTTCAAAGCCTCACAGCAGGATAGCTTGTTTCTTAACCACATCCATGCGCTCTACAAGGTCAGCCTATTATTTTTCCAATTGGCGACACGGAAAGGGAAACTTGGGCACATACACCTATTTTTTCCTTTCAATGACCAACTCTCTCGCTTGGGTTGCCTTTTCAACTTCCTCAGTTATGATCGGTTTGATCACATCCCCCACTCAGCTTCTCATTGTCTTCGATGAGAACATTTATAGATATGGCATTGGCATATTCCTTTCTTGGGGATTCAAACTTGCTCGGGAGTTGACCCATATGACGCTTTGAAGTAAAAGAAATCTAAGCTACTTGGTTGTCCAAGGCTTTCAAGTCAGATGACATGGCCTGAAATTTGTTGTTGAGGTCAGAGTAAACATGATCAACATTGGCATGAATTTCTTTCTTAAGGTTCCCAAAGTCTATGTTGTTGTTTGATCTTCAAGAAGCTGTTTTAACATGATTGTGTGATCATCTTTAGGAACTGAAGGTGCATCATTTCCTTGTTCTTTCCCTTAGAGATTTGGTTGGACGTTCGAAAAACTAGGGGGTTTGTTGAACTGGTAGTTAGGCTTTTGTTGACAGCCCCCTTGGTTGTTGTATGGTGGTCGTGGTTGGAAGCCGCCTTGATGGTTGAACGGTTTTGGGTTTGGATAAACATGGTCTTGAGGGTTAGCAACATTTATGCTTCTGTGAGAGAGGTTGGGGTTAGCTTGATAATTCTTGAAGGTCGGTCTAAAGTCTTGGTTACTAATACACGCTTGGAAAGACAAGAGCCAACATTGCTAGAAGAAGAGTCATCCCTCCAAGCACCAATTGGTCCCATTACGAGATCACAAGCAAAGAGGCTTGTTGGAGCCATTATGCATACATGGGAAGACTTGGCGAATACTTGCTACATCTTGAAGGAGAATGAGCCGGATCACCATATCTATCTCCTTATGTCTTCAAGAGACTAAACCGAATAAATAGATGGTTCGGGGTACTCTTTTACCTTAGGTGGGTTTTATCCCAATGGGTTTTTCCACCAAGGTTTTTAATGTGGCCCATTGCACATGAACCAACTCTCCAAGGCGCCATGAGAGTCTTGCTACACTTAGCCGATATGACCGTTACACTCTCATGTGATGCCTTGTCGTTTTATCCCCTTTCTTTTGCGTTTTTCCCATCATGTTTAGGGATTCCTTCCTTTCTCTTAGTATTTAAACTATCCGTGTAAGAAACTTATCCCTTAGCTAGCATTTTAAATCAAACCGAGAATCATTATCATGTTAGCTCTCTCTCTCTCTTTTTAAGTGTGCAGTATCTTAAGAGGAACCATAAGTGTGTCATATCTTAGGTGCAAGGTGTATCTAGAGATCCACCCCTCTAGTGGTCCTTTGCATTCATTCCCCATCATTTCTATCTCATTCTCCCTTCCATCGCTCTGGTTCGTCACCCGTCACCCAAGCAACCACCCCCATCGTCGTCCTCCTGTCTCCGCCGTCATCCGCCGATTTTGCCTTGGCCTATTCTCTTCATTTCCCCAAGACTTACACCCACAAATTTACACGTCAGTCGGAGACCGTCTATGCAAGGAAATCTTCAAAGTCCATCTTGTACGGCCCGGTGAGGCCGTACCGTACGTACCCGGCTACAACCCTCGACTACCTCGAGCAGATCTAGCGTTTTATCAATCTCTCATGATCGATCTTCCTCATTTATCCTCAGAGAGAACGTCACCAAAAGGCGTCAACTTTGGAGCTGATTTGGTCGGAGGAAACCTCCACACTTTCGTTCGTAGGACCGGCGCATTCGTACCAGCCGTACCCGACGACCCCGTTTCAAAACCATCGATCATCTCTTTTCTTATCCTCACACTCTCTCTCTCTCTCTTTCTCTCGACTGCTCTTGTTATTTTAAAGCTTTAATGTAGAATAACAAGTTTCACGTCCTTTGAACGCAAGGTTTAAGAGCTGTGAACTTGAGGTTGCCTCCTTCGTAGACCGACCACCGTCTAGTTCATCTCCAAGGGCCATCTTACGCCATCAGGCGTGTATCAGTTACCCATATATTGAACCTCCTTTGTTTGAAACTCTTCATTGAAACCCTCTTCAACATTGCCAACAAAGTTCATTGTAGTCTGTTTGGAATTGATCAAACGATCCAGCTTTTCGTTTAACAACTTGATTTCCTGCTTGTAGACATCATCTTTACCATCTCCACTATTCTTGTTGGTTCTATCAAAATCCTCTCTATGATTGTTGTTACTTTGAGCCATCAAACAGTTCAAAGTTGTTTTCCTCGTCGATTTTTTACAAATGATGTTGATGGTTCACGTAGCTCGGTTTAAATTTGTTATTATGAAGTCCCCAAAACTCCATGGTAGGTCCAAACATGGTTCATAAGTATTTGAAACAAAATAAACTAAAAAGAAAATAAATTAAAATAAAATAAAATCGTAAAGGGTGTCTTAGACGAAAAAGACGTCTTATGCAAATATTCAGAACTAAAAAGAAAATTCATGAGTACTTGGGCTTGCACTGTTAGTCCCAGAAAACTGTGCCATAAACTGTGCAACAATACACATGGATCGAGTCCATAGAGACTAAGGTGCTAACACAAAGAGATAGTAAGACCTAATAGTGGCTAAGACGAAAACAATAAGAAATGCTCATTGGTAACTATCAACTAGAAAAACAGTGAAAAGCAAGATTCAAAACGCATATATGTATAAATACGCAGACAATCAAACCTAGAGAATTTCAAATAAGGTTTTTTCGGGAACTGCTTAGATTGTTGGAGAGAGATATGAAATTCAGATCTTAGAACTTTTGATTTCTATTGTAAGTCTAACATCATGGTCGCGAGCTCTAAATCCTACACCTAACTAAATCTTTGAAGATTAACCTCGTGTCACTCGTAGCTGAAATCAGTAACCTAGAAATTCCAGCAACCAAATTTCACTGACTACGTTCGAACTAGGTTGGCTATGAAAGATAAAATCTATTTTTTTTTGTCGGCAGACAAAATCTATTTAATATTACCTTTTCCTACACTTCTAATATAAGTCTAACCTAGAGGTATCGAAAGCTAAATCTTACGCCTAACTAAACTATGAAGACTAACCGCATGTCACTCAGAGCCTAAAAACAAAACCTAGAAATCACGACAACCAACTTTCACTGACTATGTCCAAACTAGGCAGTCTAATCGTTAGTCTAAACTTCCATAGTACTAATTTTATTGATCTAAGAATTGCTTGTCAGGCTCAATTCAAAATCTAGATCTAAATTGTCATATCGAATCTATATTACAACTAGAAACTAAGGAATGATTTAACTACTTTCATTTTTCTTAAAACATTTATCCATCATGAACCCTAATTTCTCTTTTTTGAAAACCCTAGATCAAATATATTAAACTACTCAGACATGATCAATACAATCAAACAAGACATTGATGAAAAAAAATTTAAAAAAATACTAGAACAGAATAAAACAAGGATTAGAGATACAAAACATTAACTAAAAATCACATGACGATTAAATATTACGTGCCAAATAGCATGTCACCTCCAAACCTGTAAAATCTAAAAAAGTACCCAAAGACTCCAAAAAACATTTTATTAACTCGATAAGAGGTTGTAAGAATGCAAAAAAACATATCACATACCCCTAAAATCAGGACATATCACTATCTATCTGAACAACTTCCATAAGAGCTTTTCATTCTACAATATGGATTCTCTGCTTGGGGAGAAATCTTTGGAGGAGGAGAATACAGAGTTTCCTTGTCTATTTTGGTACATTTGGAAAAAGAGAAAATATGGTTTTCGAGAACAAAAGAAGAGACCCCAAAAACATCTTACAAACGACAGAGTTGGAGGCAGAGATATGGTCCAAAGCTCAAGAGACTAATTTGGCACATGATAAGGAATATCCATGTATTAACTTTGATGACTTCCCATAACACATAGATCAATGCTTCATCAATGGATCGTGGAAAGAATCTGATAACTATGTTGGTTTAGGGTGGTGCAAGATAAAAAGGATTCCAAATGCACGGTGTTTTAGAGTGAGGAATGTCAAGTGGATGAGCTCACCATTATACACATAACTAAATGCTATGATATGGACTATGCAATGTATGATTGACCAGAACATAGAAAGTGTGATTTTCTTCACATTCTACACAAACCTACTTAAGATAAAGAACCCAAGAAAATGACCAGCCTTTCGTGAGTTTTTAGACAATCTCCTGAACTTGAAGAACGATTTTGGCGAATCCAACATTGCTACTACAAAAAAGGTTGAGCACCACGGTAGATGAATTAGCAAGAAACGTATTTATGTATGATCTCATTTTTATCTAAATCTATATTACCAAACTAGATTCATGATCTTCTTGATTAGTATAGACTGACAAAAAAAAGATAACTCCTATATATCCTATATGGGAAGCATAACTGAGAAAAGTTGTTATGTAGTTTCAACGGATATATGTAAACTTTAAGCTCATTATGATTTGTAACTATTAACGGTTAACAATTGATTATAAGTTTGTAGTTTGATTTGAAGGGAAAGGTTTACTCATTGGTGTTAAGCCCAAATAGAGAGTATATCGCAAGTGGGTCTGAAGAGCCAATTGTTATCTATGTATGTTACTTCCTCTTTTTCTTGAAAAAAATTGAGAAAAAATATAATAAACAGTCTATAAAATCCTTTGAAAAACATAACCATATCACATAGCCACGCCTGAAAAATACAAATCGTTTGATTAGTTACGGTTGCAGCTATATATTA
>OVAO01000485.1:0-20908 GCA_900406285.1 Biscutella auriculata | reverse complement strand
ATAACATATATAAAACATAACCCGCGTATAACGCGGGTACTCTCCTAGTAATAATAAAGTGATCTGCAACTTAACATTCAACTACAATTGTATTAAACTTACAATGCATCAACAAAATTAGAAGTAAAAGTGAGTTAACAAATGTTATAAAGAAGAAAGGTAAAAGATATACCTGCGGCGGCAACAAAATGATTCGACTGGACGAGAGGAAAATTGATTTTACCTTTAGGGTTATGAATCAAGACCAATATTATGGGAAATTTTCATTTTTTGTTTATTGATATATTTATTGCAGAATGTATTATTGGAGTACAAAATTAGAAGGGAACATATCAAATATCATATTCAAAGATTTAAAGTTCTTCAATAAAAATAAAATAAAATTTTTATTTTTATCTTTGAAGAACTTGGGACAAATTGTTGATGCTAATATTGGATTATCTAATTAATTAAATATTTTCAGCCTAATAGAAAATCTAAACCCAAAAAATTGGTTTGAAATTTATGATGTCTCATAAATTTTAACATTAAAAGAATATAAGAGGAAATAAATGAAAAGAAAATCGAGCAATTAATGGAAGAATTTATTGCGGAAAATAACACTATAAAAGGAGGCATAGAGAGTTGAAGAAAGGGGTTGAATTATTTTTGAGAAAAAGCTATAGATAAGTGGAGAGCATAAAACATTTTTATTTTTGTTATTAACCTGGTTTCATATTTTTATGTATTGATCTTGACCCATTTATATTATAAAATTGTGAGTTAGATCTATTTGGATCTTGCTCCCACAGAACGTCTACCTTTCCAATCCT
This sequence comes from Biscutella auriculata, assembly GCA_900406285.1. Classification (NCBI taxonomy): domain Eukaryota; kingdom Viridiplantae; phylum Streptophyta; class Magnoliopsida; order Brassicales; family Brassicaceae; genus Biscutella; species Biscutella auriculata. The sequence goes on along the minus strand of OVAO01000485.1, from coordinate 20,096 downwards.
TGTAAGGCCTCCATAAGGTGTGGTTTGATGATTACATACCTCGCGATTGCGATCCGAACACTCAGCTGGAAACTCGGCTCCATTTGTTCCCCTGTAATGCTGCGAGCGCGATTCGTAACCCCGTTGCTAATCGAACAGCTTCGAATAAGTCTGCCATATCTTTGCGCAGATCTTGATTAAGTTGATCCAACCTTCGATTATGCTGCTCGATCGATGCTTCGATGGCTGTCACACGATTGCCAAGAATATCTCCAACGTCGCGGACTGTCGCTTCTTCGGTCACTGCTTTCGAACGCGTCATCGCCATCAATCCAAGGAATGTTTGACGCTCTGATACCTTTTATACGGTAAAAACACTCGATCAATTGCAATTCAATGGAACCAAACAATGTATTCGTCTTCATAGAAACACCAACTCACCTCTTCCACTACCTAAGCTCAAAAGAACTTCTCCAGAGAAGGAATAAGAGAGATACTACGCCTAAGAGAGAATGATTCAACAATTTCTTTTCATGAATGAATATTACAAAATTATCTGTGCTTCTTATAGAAAGCGAAACAGAATAACGAAACTATAACAACTTAACGTCTTTTTGTATAACCTCTCCACGTCAACAACTTAAGTCCAACTCAACATTTCTCTTTAGTCACCGTTTAGCTCCGCTTCCTGCAACACTTTAACAATTCCTCTTCCTTCTTTAATAATCGCATTGACGCTTATTTGTCATCAACTTGGATATTTTTAATTTGAAGGACATGGTGGGGATATTTTTAATTTGAATCGTTTATGCTAAACTATATGAGTTGTCTTTAGATTTTTGTGTGTTATAAGTTTATAATTTTAGATCTTTTTATTACCAGAGTACATTTGCAGGTTACATTATCAGAGTACATTTGCAGGTTACATTTACGGGTTACATTGCAGAGTATATAAGTTTGGCTAATAATTACCTTTGCAGGTTACATTGTTCACAAGGAATAAATCTCCAATTGCCAAAAACCATCACAGAAGGTAAGACCAGTTTCAAACTTCCACACATGCACATTTTCTATTTATGTAGTTATTTGTATGTTATATCATATACAAGTTTGAAGTCTTCTTAACTTGCTTATTGTCTGTTTATTGAGTTTCCTCACTGTATATTATTTGTTTAGAATCACACATTGATGTGTATAATTTTTATTATTTTTATGTTTATTTTGCAGTAGAGATTGCACTGTTGGAGAATAATATAATCGTCTATAAGTGTTCTCAAGACCTGCATTACTTTATTACGACTTACGGGAGATGAATATGAAAACGAGCTCGTCTTATCATATGTTCTTCAAGGCTTTTTTGATGTTGTTGCATTACTTCTTAGGTATTTAGACCGCCTAAACAAATGACTATGAACCTGTGAATCTGACCAAGACTATGCTGATTTTTCTTCCTAGGTTCTACACATGTCCTGGAAAAAAGGAAAACTTAAATTTTCAGTTACGATGAATGATTTTTCTTAGTCTTCTCGAGATTTTTCACTTGGAAGGAGAGAAACATGTCTACCTAGCTTCTTCACTTGGTTGATAGCTCTCAAGAAACAGTCTTTCTAGCTATATTTTGCCACCGATATTAAAGGTAGATCTCCTGCTGATCTACACATGGTGTTTATCTAAAATCTGATATTTTGCCACATTGTGAGGTATGTAAAATATATCTTCTTCCTTTTCCTGGAAAATTTGAGCTTGTCATTCTCTGGATCATACTTATTAATAATATGATTATGTTGTTTGACCATATGATATCTCTTAGACTTCTTATTTGGGACAAAAATGATGTAGGTGGATACAATTGACCCAAAGAGCACGCATAAGCGGACGTTGGAGGCTGAGAGCATACTGCAATCAAAAGGTATAAATTGAACTTCTATACGTCATGTCGACATCTACGGTCCATTGAACAACAACCCCCTTGAAGATTGGTTCTTTCACGTTCTCAAAGTCGATCGTCCGATCCCAATACCAAACTCTTGAGATACAGATCTCACAACTCTTTCATGTTAAGGTCAAACATCTACTTTCTCTAATTCTTGAGCTTCATTTTATGTTTAGAGAACTCATTAACTTATAGGAGCCCATTAACTCAAATTCAGCTTCGATGACTCATGATTCTTTAATTTCAAGACTTGGCAACATCCTTTCTTGCTGTCCTTGGAAGGGGAAAACCAGCAGAAAGATAATCATCATCTTAGGAGAGAAATACATCACCTTTGTTGGGTTAGCAAGAGCTTGTGCAAAGGTACATTTTTGTTCATCGTCTTATAAATCCAAAATCTTTGTATCATTGCTTGAGTATAGGTTGCGAGTGATATAAACTTATTCACATTTTAAACTCTTTCAGGTCGGTGGATCCCAAAGCCAAAGATTGTTCACTACAACCCGATAGAGTTCGACTAGTTTGTCTAAGGAAGCCACAAGATATCTAGGGATTTGGCAGCATAAAAAATATTCATTGGTTCATAATCTATATTTTTTTATGTAAAATCAATTCAAATATTGCAAAAAAAAACATATTCGTAGGAGTCGATGTATAGAGAATACTATATGAACAAAAATTTTGTATACATATAATTCTTAAATGCATCATGGAAAGTATTGAGTGTAAAATGTGATTATGACTTAAACCACATAAAAATTGTGTGTTTTTCATATTTTTTCAAGTGAATCAGATAATCAATAGAAAGATTAAATGGAGTCCAGCGTGTATAAAAGTGGATGCTTGATAGAGTTTGGTTTGAGTCCTTCAAGTTTTTTTAAGTTTATACTTGAAAGATTTTAGGTAATTAAATATTTTTATTTAGATTCAAGTTCGTATTTTGCCCAATTCTAAATGTTTGCGTTGTACATGCAATTTTAAACTTAAAATTTGGTGTCATTTAACTTTTTGATCGATCGGTGAAATATGAATAAGAATTAAAATATCACATATGCTAAAATTAGGAACGCTTGTATAGCCAATATTATATCAACTAAAAATTGTATACATATAATGTCTAAAATGCAAAAAAACCAATTCAATAAAGGTTATATGTTAAAATTGATTTATCATGTAAGTTAAGGTATCAAGGGTCTTTTCCCATATCAAATTATTAATACCAGAAATAATCACAAGAAAAATTTGATATACTCCGAATCTTAAATCAAAATCAAATACATGCAGATGTCAGAGTTAGCATAAACAATAAGCAGAATATAAGTTGCTTAAAGTAAATACTAAAATGTAAAGTGTGTAATCATAAATGGTTAGTTGTTAGCAAGGTGCATAATGTAAATGCGAGTCAGTTAGAGCGCATAAAGTAAGGCATAAAGTGAAGAAGATAGAGGTTTCCCACAAAGGGAAGTCAAGCTGGTCGATGTTTTATTTCGGTAATCGTTATGTGAGCTGCGAGCTACATGTTTGATATCTAGTCGAGGTTGAATCGCGAGATCGGATTACAAGCGAGGTCGGAATACGATTCGCGTAAACAACACTCTAAAGTCTATACTAACTCTTAACTTTAGCGAAATCACTCGGGTATTGGCCTCCTCTCACGTTGTGATACTGTTACCTATTTATAGGTAGCAGCGCCCAATTTTCTACTCTTCGAATCAGAGTATGACAACTTCACTTCTCTTTTGGGCTTTGTCTCTACTCAGACCCAATTGTACTTTCTTCTTAATTTCTCTGAAGCCTTTTTCTTGATGGGCCGAATCGAATCTTGGACCGCTCCTTGATCTGGTGTGTAGCCTGGTACCAATAGTAAGCCCCCCCTTTTGAGTCTGATGTAACGAGGCCACGCGCTTTAGGCCAATTGTGTGGAATTTTGAAGGAGAAACTCTCCATTTGGGCCTTTGGACCTGGCCCAGATTCATATCGGTATCTTTTCACTTCGGCGGTTGCTTCGCGGCGCGTCGTATCTTTTGTGTATCTCAACTCTTCTCTCTTTTATCAGCCCTCATAAATGCATTGAAGTCTCTACCTTTTCCATTCGTTTCCATTCGGGCAATCATTCTTGTTTTAACTTTTCTCGTGCTCTCTTCAACTCTTTATGTATCGTCTTGTCTTTCTTTCGAAGACCATTTCCAACAACCTTAACCAATTTTTTCTGTCTCCGGTATAATGACTCGCCGCCATACTGAACGAAGTGTGATGCCGATGGCTCCTACTATGACTTTGGAAGGGGGTGTCTCAGACTTGATTCCTCAATTTTTGGTAGCCGGGACTGCGATGGCGATGCAGGATCGTCTTGATGATGATGCCCCCGAGATTCATTCTGGGGAAGTCTCCGGAGGGAACATTTCTTCTTAGCCGGATGTTGTGGGTGACGAGGAGGCGGCTCTTTGTCGTGCTTACTTAGAGATTGGTTCGTTGCGTTCGACGGCCAAATCGATTACTAGATTCACAATATATGCGGTATCTCTCAGGATGTTGAAATCGAACTTCCTTCTCCTGACCAGACACCTTGGAATTCTCCCCCTGGGTTCGTTTGTCTCTACGAGTCCTTTTTCACGTGTAGTGTTTTATGGTTTCCCCTTCCTGAGTTATTCATAACATACTATGCTCGTCGGGAGTGTGCTTTCTCACAACTGATGTTGTCAGCGGTACACCAGACCGTTGGTTACCTTACCCTAGCGGCAGAAGCTCAAGTTGAGGTCGATCCTTGGGTTTTTGATTCCATGACTGTTGTTAACGCCTAAAAGATCCGCGGTTTTCTCTATGTCAATCCCAAAAGTTGGTACAAGGTGATCACTAGTCCGAAGAATAAGATCGATGGGTGGCAGAACAATTATTTCTTTGTTCGACAGAATGAGGCCCCTAGCTGTAATCCTCCGAGTTCTTATAGGACACGGTGGAATATCTTTGACTTTGGAAATCTCTTCTCTTCGCGTTGCTGCTTTGTTTTGCCGTTGACTCTGATCCCTTTATTTTGTTTTTGGTCCCATAGTTCGTCACAATTATAGTGACAATCTGACGAATCCTGAACGGATTATTGATCCTATCCTGGCTCTTGGGGAGTGAACATGGCTGGAACTTTACCAATCGTCTTGGCGCTGCACTCTTGCCCGGTTAACTTCGGGTGATTATCTGTATGCTTCTCTATTTTGTCGATTTTCCGTATTCATCCTCTTCATGATTTGGCTGGTTCGTGCAGGTGCTTCCACTATTCCGCTTGGGAGTTTAATAGACTAGAAAGGAGTGGGAAATCAAGACCTCAAAAGATTGCTCCTTCCTCGAAATACCCCAGGGTCTGTCAAGTCGTCTCACAATCGTCAGGGCAGAGCTCCCCCTCTTCTGTCGCTTAATGATTCGTCTGTTCGACCTTTGACTTGCATGAGCCACTAAAGGATAGCCGTGGTCCTTCTCCGCAATCCCTTCCAAGCGTTGGGGCCAGTGGTTCCAACAGACGGGCTTTCAGCTCGGCCACATGGGGCTCCTCATCAACCTTCAAGCGCTCTCGCCAACATGCTACTATCCCTGAATATGATGCTGAGGATTCTTTACTTGAGACTCGACATTTACATTGAAGTTTTGATGCTCTTGGGAGTCATTTCACTTTCGCTGGAAGGCTTATAGGCCTTTTGCCGAGTGGCTGATGCGTGTGCCGCTCTAGCTTGTATCATTGATGGAAACATTGCCCACGCTCCTCTTATTCACGATCTTCGTGAGCATGATCTTTTCTATGAATTCGCTCAGCCTCTCACATAAGTAAATCTCTCTTAAAATTTTCCTTTTGGTTGTTGAGTGGAATTCCTCTCGATCTTTTGTCTCCATGCTTGTTAGCTCGCCTCTGTCCATGATCGCATGGTTGGTGCTTATGAACGTCAGCTTCTCCAAGCTCACAAAGTCCCTGGCTACAAGTTTGCCAGTCTTGGGGTTGCCTCGGAAGTCGTTCCTCCTTGGGGGGGACTTACTGTTGAGAAGAAGATCGAGTTCTTGGAAGGCGAAGCTGACCAATTGAGAGGTTCTCTTGCTGACACGTTGGCTCGTGTCGAGCAACTCGAGGTTGAGGCTGGCAAGGCCAATAAGTTTGAGGGTTAGTTGGAGGCTCTGACGAATCTTCTTGAGCGAACAGAGGCACGCGCCAAGGCAGTAGAGGCTGGCAGGGAGGTAATCGCTTATGAGATGAGGAGATTGGAAGGTCTTATTGCTGATGCAAATGGTAAAATCAAATCGGCTCTCTCAGCTGAGTAATGCGCTCGTGCTTCACTCGAAGAATGTCAAACTCGCTTGGCTTCTGTCGAACGATGCATTGGTAAAATTGGGGAGCTGGTTCGAAAACGTTTCAACGAGCTTGAAATTACCTCTCTGCTCCGAGGTTAGTGGTTGTGCTTAAAATGGTGCAGACCCAGAATATTGGGTCTCGAGGGACTGTCGCGGCTCTCATCAAGAAAGGGAACCACGTTCCTACGAAAATATTGGAGCATTTCGACGAGAAGATTGATAGTCTCGAGCTCATATCTTTTCCGCGAGTCCGCCTCTTTTGACCGAATCCCTCCTTCAGTTTGGGCCTATCCTCGCCGAAGTCCAAATTGATACCTGAACTTTTACTTTCTCTGCTTACTTTGACTTCTACTTTTGGGCTTCAAGGCCTTTTTTCTTTCTCCTCTTGGGCCCTTTTTTTGGAGTTGTAATAGTACTTGCGTAATTGGGAACTGTTTATTCCCTCTTTCTGACACTTCTGTTTCTCAGTAATCATTAACTGTTGTTATCAAAGCTTTTGACAAGGCGTTCTTTTGTTTCCATAGCTTTTCTTTGGAACTGATGCTTGCTTTTTCTTTAAATAGGCTTTAGTGGGGTGGATGCAACATATCCCCTTCTCATTTTATCCTTTTTCTGAAGTTCCTCTTCATATCTTTTTTTGCTTTTCGAAGGCTTTTCCATGAAGTCTGATAATAAGATTTTTGACTCTGGTTCCGAGTGTTCTTTCTCTCATTTGGCGGTTCTACTGGCTTCCGCTTCCTTGTCGTTATATCTCTGTTGATTGATGATTACTTGTTGTTGTTGTATCTCTGCTGATGTGGGCAAGATCACTGTGGCAGTGATCATCTGGATCACGTACCAACAATCGTGGTGCTTCTGGTTGTGTACCCTCCTTCTAGCGCCAACCTCGTCCGACCGGTACATGGGTTTTCTTCTCGTTAAGTTTTCCCTAGATTCGAGGTGTTCTGTTTGCGAGATCTGGCGGGACTTTCCTATGGTGCTTGCTTCGTCGGGGATTCTTTCGTGGCGCCTTCGGGTCTAGATCCTGCTGTAGAGGTCATATGGGACTTGAGATTTGATTTCATTGACCTCGTCGGATGATCGTGTTGCGCAAGAATCTTCTTGGCCAATGACCTCGAGATCGTTTCGAGGTCATTAGGCTTTCTCCGACAAGCTTAACTACAGGTGGCGTCCTTTTGTTTCCATAGCTTTTCTTTAGAGCTGATGCTTGCTTTTTCTTTAAATAGGCTTTAGGTGGTTGGACGCAACATATCACCTTCTCATTTCATCCTTTTTCTGAAGTTCGTCTTCATATCTTTTTCTGCTTTTCGAAGGCTTTTCCATGATGTCTGATAATAAGATTTTTGACTCCGGTTCCGAGTGTTCTTACTCTCATTTGGCGGTTCTACTGGCTTCCGCTTCCTTGTCGTTATATCTCGGTTGATCGATGATTACTTGTTGTTGTTGTATCTCTGCTGATGTGGGCAAGATCATTGTGGCAGTGATCATCTGGATCACGTACCAGCAATCGTGGTGATTCTGGTTGTGTACCCTCCTTCTAGCGCCAGTCTCGTCCGACCGATACATGGGTTTTCTTCTCGTTAAGTTTTCCCTAGGTTCGCCTTTTCAGGTGTTCTGTTTGCAAGATCTGGTGGGACTTTCCTATGGTGCTTGCTTTGTCGGGGTTTCTTTCGTGGCGCCTTCGGGTCTGGATCCTACTGTAGAGGTCATATGGGACTTGAGATTTGATTCCATTGACCTCGTCGGATGATCGTGTTACGCAAGAATCTTCTTGGCCAATGACCTTGAGATTGTTTCGAGGTCATTAGGCTTTCTCTGACAAGCTTAACTACAGGGGGCTTCAGTTCTTACATCTTTTCGAACTTTTCCTTTTTATGTTTGTGTGTTTTGGCGTTTGTGTCTTTCGTAGATCGCTTGTTTTGGCCTTCATGCCTTTGTAATCTGTCGACTTCTCTTAATGAAAGATCTTTCTTCTTTATTATGTCCTTGCTTGCGAACTGCTTTTCTTATTTCGTATCGTGATGCAACATTACTTTGCGAATCGTTCTCGTGCATCTCGCTACACACCGTTTTAATGTTTCTCAAAATAAAAAACTCGATTAGTCAAAAGAGATTATGACATAGACGTTTACCGCAATCATGTGCAGTTCGATTGTTTTGACTTGCTTTAGTTTGCTTTTCCGAAAGTTTAGCTTTCTTTGCTAGGTGCTGTGACCCGAGATTCTTTCATTGGACACTTTGGGTTGTCTTGTCTTGCCTAGTGAGATGTGTCGTCATCTCGTCTATTTTTTGAGAGGCATACGAATGCTTAGCTTGTTGGCGGGAAATGATCGAGACGAACTCGAATCGTTTTGCGTGAGATGTTGGTCGACCTCATTATGGTATCTTTCAGCGGGGTCCTTTGATACTCGTCTTACAGTTTTTGTGCAAGGCTTATGAGCGCTCGACTTATTATGGAGGATGATCGAGGCGGACTCAGATCTAATTACGTGACGTGCTGCTCGACCTCGACCTTAAAATCATCTCTATTTGTCCTGCTTGACCTTGATTTTAAGGTTCTGCGCGAGGTGCCCTGACGCTTGGCAAGGTGTTTGTGCGAGGCTTATCTATGCTCGTCTTTGTAATGATCCTTAGTATGGGGATTGGCGAGGCTTATCGATGCTCGACTTACTGTATCCCGAGGGACTGTTAGATAAATTAATGTTTTTAAGGCGTTAACGCGGGGTATACTCACGCTTACGGCTTCTAAGTGTGGAATACTTTGCCACGACACCCATGCTGAGTGCGCAAATTCATCGCCTGACCAAGACGATGACTCAAAGGATGTGAGTTTTCGGGGATACTCGGCTTACAAATTCGATTAAGTGAGTCTTTTCTAAGAGCTCCGTCTTAACTGGTACAAGATGCTGCTCGACCTCGACTTAGGATTAAATGAGTCCCTTTGGAGCTCGATCTTATAAGTGCGAGATTCTACGTGATCTCGGCTTACTCTTAGGTGGGTCCTCTCGGAGATCAATCGTATTGATGCGAGATTCTACTCGATCTCGACTTTGTTTTTTAGGTAAGTCCTCTCAGAGCTCAAGTGTATTGGTTCGAGATTCTACTCGATCTCGGCTTTGTTTTTTAGATGAGTCCTCTCGGAGCTCAAGTGTATTGGTGCGAGATTCTACTCGATCTCGGCTTTGTTTTTTAGATGAGTCCTCTCGGAGTTTGATCTCGATGGTGCGAGGCTCTACCGACCTTAGCCTAAATCATTTTTTTGGGCGAGTCCTCTCGGAGCTTGATCTCGCTAGTGTGAGGCTCTACTCGACTTTGACTCATATCGATTTTTAAATTAGTCTCCTCCGAACTCAATTTAATATTATTTTATTAAAGTAATAGTTGTGCCGCAACTTTCACACAAGAAAGAAGGCTGCCTACGTACCCCATGGAAAGAGGATCAAGCCATCCGTAGTTTGTTAGAGTACTTCTAGTACCTAGCTTGGTGTGGGGAGCATCCTTTTCTTTTTGAAAAAGACAGCGAAAGGAAAAGAGTCAATCGCTCGCTGACTTCCTTTAGCATATATACCTCTTTAGGTGTGTCGCGTTCCACGCTCTTGGGACCAGTTCTATCTCCGAAGTGGCGAGTTCATACACGCTTGGTCTCACGACTCTAGTGACAGAATATAGTCCCTCCCAGTTTATTCCCATTTTTCCTGCGTTTGCTTCTGCGGTATTCTCAAAGACTTTCCTAAGTACGAGGTCTCCCTCTGTAAAACTTCGTCCTTTGACTTTTTGTTGTAGTATCGCGCTGTTGACTGCTGATAGTTTTGCAATCTTATCAGTGTTTGACTTCGTTATTCCTCGATCAGGTCGAGGTTTTCAGTTAGCATTTCATCGTTGAGGTTTTCTTTTATTTTCAAGGTCATTCTTCTAAGGCTATCAACATTTAGTTAAGTGGGGGGGNGGGGGGGGGGGACATTGCCTCGAGCCCGTGAACGAGCGAAAATAGTGTTTTTTCGATTCTAGTTCTCGACGAGGTTCGATATGACCATAGCACGCCATTGAGTTCCTCTACCCATCGTCCGTTTTTGCCATCAAGGTGCTTTTTTATTCCATCTAGGATAGTATTGTTTGATGCCTCTGTTTGGCCATTCCCTGTGAGTAGCGCAGAGTCAACTTATTCAGTCGGATCCTCTATCTCGTGCAAAAAATTTCAAATTTCATCGAGAACAATTGATACCCGTTATCTGTGACAATCTCGTACGCTAACCCGTGACTGCATATAATGTTTCTCCAAACGAAGCTTTGTACGTCATAATCTTTGATTTTTGCGTAAGCCTCTGCTTCCACCCATTTGGTGAAATAGTTTGTCATGATGAGCATTAACCTTTTTTGCTTGGACGGGGCATCAGACCGACTATGTCCATTGCCCATCGCATAAAAGGGTATGGCTGAGTCACTGTCGACAGTAGCTCAGCCGACAGGTTTATCGTCGGCGTGTGATGCTGACACATCTCACAACGGACAACGTGAGCTTCACAATCTTTTAAGAGTATTGGCTAGTAGTGTCCGTGTCTCCTTATTCTCAAGGCAAGTGCTCGTCCTCCAGAGTGATATCCGCTTGCTCCTTCGTGGTTTTCTTCAATCACCTGTCTAATTTCATTGCCGCTAATACATATCAAGAGGATTCCCGACACACTCCACCGTAATAGCTCACCGTGCAGCAACGCGTAGCATGCACTTCGGGCCTTCAACTTTCTTGCTTCCCACTTATCTTCCGGAATCTTGCCATTTTTAATGTAATCGATGATCTTTTGTCTCCAATCCTTACTGCTTATTGGGAAAAACTTGATGGGGATCATCAGATCGTCTAGGTCTTCCTCATTGGTAATCAACAAACCCCCTTAGAGAGCTCGATGCTTTGGTGTTTGATACATTCAACAGGGATTATCCTTTTGAGCTTCGGGTCGAATGTCTAGGCTAATGTAGCGAGGGCATATGCTTGTGCGTTCTCGCTTCGCGGAATTTCTGCGAGGTTGAATTCCTTGAATTCTTCTGATAATTGCCACACCTTCCGAGATATGCATCCATCCTCTCATTTTTAGCTTTGTATTCCCGCCTAAACAGACTCGCCACGAGTTGTGAATCACAATACGCCTGGATTCTCTCCACTCAACCTTCTTTTATTAGGCGCATTCCTGCTATGAGGGCCTCATATTCCCCCTTATTGTTGGATGGGAAATCCTAGTCTAAAGGATTGCTCTAGAATCTCGCCCGTCAGTGATGTCAGCCATTCTCCAACTCCGGATCCTTGGCCGGATGACGAACCATCCACGTGTAGGATCCACTTCTCTTCGGGATTTTCCACTTCTCTTCAGGATTTTCCACTTTCTCCTCGTCGGGCGAGATCTCTATAATGAAATCAATGAGCACTTGAGCCTTCACATTAGCCTCGTCTTGTACTCTGTGTCGTATTCACTCAATTCCACCGCACATTTGGCTAATCTCCAGATTTGTTGAGGCTATGCAACACCGTTCAGATCGGTTGATTTGTTAATACTGCAACGAAATGAGATTAGAAATATGGCCGCAACTTCCTGGCCGAGACGATCACGGTGAAAGCTAGTCCAAAGTTGGATAACGAGCTTTGGCTTCGTTCAAACTTTTGCTGACGTAGAAGATGGGTCGTTGTTCGCTATAATCTTCCCGATTAGCACTCAATTGACTGCCGCATTTGTTGTTGCTATGTACAGGTATAACGTCTCACCCTCCTCGAGTTTTGCCAGTATTAGGGGAGGTTGACATGTATGTTTTGAGTTATTGGAATATCTCTTCACACTGTTCCGCTTATTCAAAGTTTTTATTAGCTTGGAGGAGCTGATAGACCGGGAGACACTTGTTTGTCGATCTTGAGATGAAGCTCTTGAGGGCGGCGATTTGCTCGGTCAACCGTTGCACCTCTTTCGCTTTTCTTGGAGAGGGTAGCGTGGTTTCTGATGCGATTTGCTTGGATTCGCCTCGACCCTCGCTTGGTTACCACGTACCCCAAGAACTCGTCGATTTTCACTACGAACGGTCACTTCACTGGATTAAGCTTCACACTGTATTTGTTGAGGACCTTGAAACATTCGCCGAGGTGACTGACATGGTCTGACGCTTTCAGTGACTTGACGAGCATGTCATCTATGTACACTTCAACTGTTTATCCGATTTGCTGCTCGAACATTTTGTTAACCAATCGCTGGTAAATTGCTCCTGCATTTTTCAGACCGAAAGGCATGACCTTATAGCAATAAATCCCCTTATCTGTTATGAACGATGTCTTATCACGATCGTCCGGATTCATAAAGATGTGGTTGTAGCCTGAGAACGCGTCTATGAATGTTAGGAGCTGATTTCCTACTGTCGCTTGGACTAGGAGATCGATGTGTGGGAGAGGGAAGCTGTCTTTCGGGCACACTTTGTTGAGGTCGATGAAGTCGATGCACACTCTTCACTTTTCGTTCTTCTTTTTCACAACCAATGGGTTCGCCAACCATTCCGGATATAGGACCTCACAGATCGATCCGACCTTCAGGAGTCATGCGACTTCGTCATTCAGTGCTTGGGCTTTTTCGTTTCCCAATTTCCTTCTCCTTTGCCTCGCTGGTTTGAATGTTAGATCCACATTAAGTTTGTGAGAGGTTATTTTGGGTTTGATTCCCCACATATCGCTCGTTGCCCATGCGAAGGTCCTCACATTACTCTACAGGAACTTAGTCAATTCTTCTTCGACTTTGCTGTCTAAATTATTTTCCATCCCCATTTCTCGCTCGGGGTCGGCGTCATCCAATGGTATAATCTTTATATCCTGGTCCGCTCTTGGACTTTTCTCCTCCTGGCCTTTCCCTCTCGTACCCTGATCTGTAATTGCTACTTGGGTGTCACCACTCTCCTCTTGTGCTCCGCGATGTAGCACGATCGTGAAGCCGCCTGATTTCCTCTAATAGTTCTCGTCCTACCGGGGGTTGGGAATTTAACGCATTGATGGTAAGAGACAGGAAGGCTTTCATTGTTGTGAGCTGATTTTAGATGGTTTTTCCCGTTACTACTATGGATGAGTAGAGCAAAGAAGAATACCAACAACATGCAATAAAGGGAAGTGTGTAATATCGAACAAAATCAGGAGTTGCACTAGGTCAATTAGCCTATACAGAGTCTAGCTGGTCAAAGCAGAATATGAATTGAACGCTGTCACTAACAATCCTAAGGTAATGGCACAAAGTAAAACAGAATAAAGCAAGTGAACAGCAAGGGTGAAACAATCCTAAGCAAATTGACTAAAGAAAGAAACCGGTGATTAGAGTTCAATAAACAAGTGCTTAATTAAAACATGATTCCACTAATCCTAGATCTAGGAATATCAAAAGAATACCCGCGCTCTCGCGTCAAAGATCCCTTTTCTAGATAAGATCCTTGCAATCTCTTGTTAGATTCAATATCTAGAAAGCAATAAGAACAATTCCTTTCAGCCTCTGAATAATCCTAAGCACTCTCGTGTCAATAGAATATATTCAGCATGCATTGCTCAGATCTAACAACCTATCAAAATCTCCTAGGCAAACCAGATAGGGACATATCTAAAATAGATGGATCAGATATATTAAATCATTAAACACACAAGGCATGAAGATCAATGAAAGGATAAAAGCATAAACACCAGATCTAACCCTAAAATCACCAGATCTAACTAATCCATAAGCTCAGAATAAAAGACTACTCACTAATCATGGCCAAGGCACAAAATCCTACTGGGGATTCATGCTTAGGCAAGATTAGAACCTAAGATCTGAGCTTTAGAATAAGAAAGAGATGAAGACTAAAGTAGAGATTGATATGCTCGGTTTTTATTGTTATTTTAGTCCCGTCTTTTCCTCGGTTTTGTACATTTTTGGTTGGTTTAGAGTCTTTTAGGATTGCATTCGTGTACATATTGCATTTCCAGGTGTTTAGGAGAACCGTGCATCATTCAGGTACAATAAAGGACTGAAAAAAGCAAAAAAGAGTCATATATGGAAGTCAAACGAGCCCAATATCGACCACAGTGCAGAGAATATTGACCAGGCAGTGGTCCAGGCCCCAATATCGGCCAATGCACAAGCAACATCGACCACCCCTGGCCGATATTCAGACATCGACCAGAGCAGAAGCAACATCGACCATGCCATGGCCGATGCTCCAATATCGGTCACTCCTAGCCAAATATCGACCTCCCCCTGACCGATATTGCATCTGAGAATTGCCAAAAGACTTATCTGCCCCTAGCTCGTTTTACCTTATTTGTCTCTATATTTAAACCCCTTCCTTTGCCATTTTTGGCAAGTTTTCAAGAAGTTTAAGATATGTTTTAGTGGAGAATCTCTCCTTTGGGTTTTGCCTTTTTGGTGAACTATAGTTTTAAGTTTGTAATCAGTTTTAAGTTTTAATCTGAATTTCTGCCTTAGTTTAATCTCTTCATTAAAGTTTAGATCTTAGGTTCTAATCATGCCTAAGCATAAATACCTAGTTGGGTTTTGTGCTCTCGTAATGATTAGTGAGTAGTCTTTTATTCTGAGCTTATGGATCTGGTGATTTTAGGAACGGATCTGGTGTTTATGTTTTCATTCTTCCATTAATCTTCATGCCTTGTGTGTTTAATGCTTTAATAGATCTGATCCATCTATTTTAGATCCGTTTTTATCTGGTCTGCCGAGGAGATTTTGATAGGTTGTTAGATTTTAGCAATGCATGCTGAATATATTCTATTGACACGAGAGTGCTTAGGATTGTTTAGAGGTTGGAAGGAATTGTTCTTATTGCTTTCTAGGTATTGAATCTAGTCAAGAGATTGCGATGATCTTATCTAGAAAAGGGATCTTTGACACGAGAGCGCGGGTCTTCATTTGATATTCCTAGATCTAGTATTAGCAGAATCCTGTTTTAATTAAGCGCCTGTTTCTTGAACTATAATCACCTGTTTTTTTCTCTAGTCCATTTTCTTAGGATCGTTTTACCCTTGCTCTTCGATTGTTTTGTTCTATTTTACTTTATGCCATCATTTTAGGATTGTTAGTGACAACATTCAATTCCTATTCCTCTTAGACCAGCTAGACTCTGTATAGGCTGATTGACCTAGGTTAAGACTTTTTCCGGGAAAGCTGAAATCAAGATGGTCGGGACCCTTCCCTGTGTTAAAAGTCCGTCCTTATTGTGCGGTTGTTCTTCAAAATGATAAAGTCGATGCGTTTGTCGTCAATGGTCTATCCTTGTAAATAGTTTTTAGTGATCTCAATTAGGGTTATTGCGTGCTAACGGGTTTGGTTGGAGTTTCTCATTTTTGCAGGTCCAAGAGACTTGGAAAAAAAAAAAAATTTGGTCGATATCGGCCAAGGACAGACCAATATAGGTCACGTCCCGACCGATATGTGTGTATCGACCATGACCAGCCCAATATTGGTCATGTCGTGGCCGATACCGACAACTCAGTTTTTAAATTTTGTTTGGTTTTTGGCTTTCTTTCGGGATTCTCTCGGGTTTATTCGGTCAAATTTTTATTCCCTATAAAACCGGTTTTTAGGAACACATGTTTTTATCACTTCCCTTTCAAGCTCTTGTTCCCATTAAAGACATTCATCTCTCTAGCTTTTTCCATAAACCATTTTTCTCACTAAGGTATTCTCCTTACCATTAATGGTTCCATGATCTTAATTTCATTTTTTTGGTTATGTACTCGGTTTTGTGACAATCTTAAAACTCGGCCATGCAACACTTTTTGGTCCGAATTTTTAAACTTATTCCCGCGAATTTATTTAAAGTTGGTTGTGTGTGCTCAGGATTGATTTTCTCGTGCTAACTTTTTCTCTTGACAATTTTAGCAACATGTCGAACAACACTTCCCCTTTAGGTAACTCCTTAGCAGAACTCTATACGGGACATTCAAGCAACCACGGACGTTCGGCTAGACGTCGGGTTCTGCGGCCACATCGAAATGATAATCAGGAACCTTAAATGCGGTTCAGGAAGACGGAGATATCCAAGCCCTTTACGCGCTATTTATGGAAAAGGAGCATGTCGGGACATCAGTAGGTTCCGCTCTCACACTACGCCATCTCGGTCTTTTTGACGACGTCATGGATTTGGGAGCACTATGGGTGTCGCAGGATTCGTTGACTTTGGAGGCATGACTGGTGTCGAGTCAACATGCATGTTACTCGCCACCTTCTGGTTCAATTTCTACGATGATTTCACGTGCTCTACGGATTCTGAGATCGGGTTTTTGAGCTACCGTGACCGATACAGAAATCACCACCAGACGAGCCTCAGGGCATTTGCCAACATGTATCACCTCCCCACCAATGGAAGTGGACACTTCGCCGTCACATCTAATGATGAGGAAAGATATTTCTGGGAATTTATTGGAAGCTCCACCTTCCTGTCCGACGAGATGAAGAACTCCAGTATTTGGCATCCAACGATCCGTTACATGCACAAGCTCATTGCCAGTGTCTTTTTTGCGAGGAAGTCCACAGTCACCATAGATATTGACGAACTCCGTTTCCTCATGATCGGAGTAGTCCCGTGGATTAGAAGATGCTTCAATCGGGAAGACATGTTCCCTTCTGTCGGACGCTGTCAGCCAGACCTTATCAGGCTCCTCGACTTCTCGCTGCAAAACGTAAGAGATCGTATCATCGCCGAGCCATACGCTCCTGCTCAGATCAATGTCGGCGGTCTTCTCACCACCCTATTCACGGAAAGTGGAGTAGAGGACCACTGTGTCACAATGATACCCCTAGGCTTGATGAACCTTGCCTACTTAAAGAGCACACAATTCTTATTCGGGAAGTCACAGGAGAAGTTCGTCTACAACTTCACCACTCGTCGGGGACGCAAGGAATTCTTTCTCCTGCCCAATGAGCAGCTCACCTCGTTCCTCGTCAATTGCTTCAACATAGACTTCAGTCCCATACCTGCTCAGCTGTATGACCCTGAAGGTCCCTACCCTATTGAGCCACTGCTTGCAAGGAAGCGTAGCTTCGACACATTCAAAGATGAACCAGAATGGGCTCCAGAAAACGACGAGTACTTCTCCATGTATGGATATGGATCTTACCACGATTTCTAGGTAACCCTAAACACCTTTTGTAAATACGCATTTAGTTTTCTTCGTTTATTTTCGGTTCTTTCTCTTTACCTAGACAAACATTGAGACTGTGTAGTTTAAGTTTGGGGGAGGAACCACGTTTCACGCTAATGTTCTTTTGTTAATTTTGTTTTCTTCCTTTGAATCTCATATTGCATTGTTAATAGCTATATTTTTATGAAAAAACCAAAATGTTTTCATTCGGTTTTCTCTTTTAGACTGCATAACATTCTAGCTTAAGATCGAGTCCCATTTAGCCTGCATTCGATTTTTCAAAAGAGAGCTTTAAAACCTTTACTCGCAATCATCGATTTCACCTTGTAGTCTCGAAAAGTCTTGAAGTTCGTGGCAATTGATCTTGATGTCTAAAAAGCCAAGTGCTCGAATCCTGAAGCCTGCTAGCTTAGGATTGCTTTCATTTTAATATGAGTTGTAATCTGGACTTTAATTAGCATGATCAACTGTTTCACTTGTGTTTCATGGTCTCTCTTATTTCATGAACGAGTTTGGACAGCTTAAACCAAAACACTCTTGGTCCAACTCGGTTATCCTCATTTTAAGGATAATGCCTCTCACCCGACCACCCAGAACCTAAACACGTGCGAGTCTTCATTACTTCTTTTTAGTGAATTAGGATTTTGCAAAAGCCTGATAGATATAGAGCACAATATCAAACATCTATGCGGGTAGTTAGGATTGCTATAAACATTGGAACTGAACTATGATTGCTTGGGTAGCCCTAGGACTTGATTCATTCTGGTACCAGGTAGACTAAGCTTGTTTAATGTCGGGTATGTCTTGTAAAAAGAAAAGATAATAGATCTGGAAAAAGAATATGAAAAAGGATCAAAAAGAGAAATACCTTAGGGATATAAAAGAAATAAAAAGGCGAGTTGCTAGATCCTGAGTAAAGTTTTTAGTTTTAATTAAGTTTAATAAAGTGCTTTAGTTTAAAAAAAAAAAGAATTTGTTTGCGTATATCTAAAATAAAAGGAGTCTAGCAACTCAGATAAAGAAAAAGAAAAATAGAGAAAAGATCCCTTAAGGTAGTTTTAGATTGGCAAGAAGGTTTGAGAAAGATTATGATTGGGTAGACTTAGGTGCAAATTTATGGGTTTAATAGATGTTCGGTCTTGATCGCCCCTTGCTCTTAGTCTTACTTGATTTTGCTATAATCCTCTCACTCCACGAGAGAAACCTTATTACGATCAACCTCCATGCCATGCGTGAACCTCCTCTTTTGCTCTGAATTCCTCGTTCTACCATACCGATTGAAACCCTGTTGATTAGTTTGATCATGTTTCACTCTTGCTTTAATTGAAAGTAGGAAAGCATGATTAAGTCTAGTTAGGTGGATTGCCTTGGCTTGGTAATAATGATGGATAGAAATTTTGCCAGAATGATAGGACGAGTAGTTATGCAAGGATGAAAACGCTCTCATTGTTGACTTTAGGTTGTTGGAGCTCTTATTTTTCAAACCTCTTTCTCTTATTTGGATGTTGTGATGCTTGAGGGCAAGCATGATCTAAGTTTGGGGGAGTTGATATGCTCGGTTTTTATCGTTATTTTAGTCTAGTTTTTTCCTCGGTATTGTACATTCTTGGTTGTTTTAGAGTCTTTTAGGATTGCATTCGTGTACATATTGCATTTTCAGGTGTTTAGGAGAACCGTGCATCATTCGGGTACAATAAAGGACTAAAAAAGCAAAAACGAGTCATATATAGAAGTCAAACGAGCCCAATATCGACCACAATGCAGAGAATATCGACCAGGCAGTGGTCCAGGCCCCAATATCGGCCAGTGCACAAGCAACATCGACCACCCCCTGGCCGATATTCCGACATCGACCAGAGCAGAAGCAACATCGACCATGCCATGGCCGATGCTCCAATATCGATCACTCCTAGCCCAATATCGACTTCCCCTGACCGATATTGCATCTGAGAATTGCCAAAAAGACTGATCTTCCCCTAGCTCGTTTTACCTTATTTGTCTCTCTATTTAAACCCCTTCCTTTGCCATTTTTGGCATGTTTTTAAGAAGTTTTCAAGAAGTTTAAGATATGTTTTAGTGGAGAATCTCTTCTTTGGGTTTTGCCTTTTTGGTGAACTCTAGTTTTAAGTTTGTAATCAGTTTTAAGTTTTAATTTGAATTTTTGCCTTAGTTTAATCTCTTCATTAAAGTTTAGATCTTAGGTTCTAATAATGCCTAAGCATAAATTNCATGCCTAAGCATGAATCCCTAGTTGGATTTTGTGCTCTGGTAATGATTAGTGAGTAGTCTTTTATTTTGAGCTTATGGATTAGATTGATCTGGTGTTTATGTTTTCATTCTTCCCTTAATCTTCATACCTTTTGTGTTTAATGCTTTAATAGATCTGATCTATCTATTTTAGATATGTTCTTATCTGGTCTGCCTAGGAGATTTTGATAGGTTGTTAGATCTGAGCAATGCATGTTGAATATATTCTATTAACACGCGAGTGCTTAGGATTGTTTAGAGGTTGGAAGGAATTGTTTTTATTGCTTTCTAGGTATTGAATCTAGTCAAGAGATTGCGATGATCTTATCTAGAAAAGGGATCTTTGACGCGAGAGCGTGGGTATTCATGCGATATTCCTAGATCTAGGATTAGCAGAATCCTGTTTTAATTAAGCGTCTGTTTCCTGAACTATAATCACCTGTTTCTTTCTCTAGTCCATTTGCTTAGGATCGT
>OVAO01000484.1:4529-20912 GCA_900406285.1 Biscutella auriculata | reverse complement strand
ATATTGTTATTTTATAAATGTATAACTAAAATTATAATATTTAATCCCGAGCATGGCCCGGGTCAAAATCTAGTATATAATATTATTTAAAATAAATAAATTATATTTATTTATAATTACTATGAAATAAATCTAAGTAAAGAAAGAAAGAATATAGTTATGAGAGACGATTTAGGGTTTCAAACTATCGAGGATCAAAATATAACTACGATGGACAAAAATGATAAAGATCGATCCTAAAGTGATTCTCCTGATGTGAGTATATCGTGGGTAAAGATGGTTTACATGGGGAATGCGAGGAAAAAGATTAATTTGGAGAATGTGAGTGAGGAGGGATTTGTGAATGAAAAATTGAAATTGGAATTTTCGGATTGTGAGGATGGAGAACCGGTGATAACAATAGGGAATGAGGTGTTTGAAGCATTGAATGAATTTTGACAGAGGTGTTTGAAGCATTGAATGAATTTTGAAAGTGCGAGGGAGGAACATACTAATCACATCGTTTTCAAAGAGGCTAGCTAAGAGAATTATGGAAACCAAGAGGCGGAATTTACGTGGTGGACCTTCTGAGGCAATTCTTCATTATAAGGTTTGAGGAGGAGAAATAATATATGACGACCTTATCAGAAGGAACATCGAGAGTTTTGGGTAGTCATCTGATGGAACAAAGATGGACACCGAATTTTGATCCGATGTAGGACGAAATCGTAACCATGCCGGTTTGGGTGAGGCTGTTGAATATCCTAGTGAACTTCTACCACAAGTCGATTTTTATGGGAATCGCAAAAGGATTGGGGAAGCTAGTAAGATTTGACCTAACAACCTTGAACCTCGAGAGAGTTAGGTTTGCTCGTATTTGGGTGAAAGTGAACCTAGGGAAGCCATTGAAAGGAACAATATGGATCAATGGGGAACGATATTTCGTATCATATGAAGGGTTAAATAATATATGTTTAGGTTGTGGCATGTATGGGAATACAATCCATGGATGCTCGCGAGTGGTAGCGGAAGAGGAGCTAGCTTATGTGACTCGTACGCGTCCAGAGAGGACAATGGTCGTGCGACCGTAGAGTGACGACATTACAGTGTTGTGGAGAACGGGAAGGACATCAGAACTAATATGTCAGGTTGAAAGACCGATTATTGGGGTAGGGTCTGACGGGGTACCAAAGAAGGTTTTGTGACATCAAACTGTTTTGTGACATCAAACTGTTTTGTGAATCTTATCAAATCACGCAAGATCCCAAAAGATAAGGAGAAAGGAGTCCGAGGAGAGGATAATGAGGAAAACGAATATCTCCCGAATCAAAACAAGACATGGGTCTAAATTACAAGGTAAGGTTGTTAGGTCTACATCGAATGCGAATGACAAAGTTGCGGCGCGGGAACACCCGAAACATAAGGAAAATGGGATTCGAAAACATGGGGGGATTTATGGGCCACATAATAATTCATAAAGGCCCACAAGAGGCTTGATTTTGGCTCAACTTGTGAGGAGAATTCTTTCTCCACGTCTGGGAAGAGGCTAAGGGTTTAAAGAGTGATGGTTGGAAGGTATGGTGAGGTGTATGAGGGAGGAGTGACTGGGAACGACATTATGAAAGAATAAAAGGGTGGTTGTCGAGACCCAAAAGGTTCTTACGAGAGTCGTCTACCCAATGTAAAGGAGAGGCAGAGTGACCCAATGAGGGTGGAGCGACGGGAAGCATAAACGTATGCCTCGATGATTCGAAGACTCTTATATAAGATTATGATGGTAAATAAACGTAATATATGTCGATCGATCCATTACATGTTGAAGAAGAACAACATCGACATTCTCGCCTTGTTCGAAACTCATGCAAGAGGGGCTCATGCACAACAAAGTTGTCAAGGCCCGAGTGGAGGCTTATGGTTATTATGGAGATCGAGTGGATGCATATGATTATTATGGAGAATGAGTGTTGGTGAGGTTACGATAATGGCAAGCTAGAATATGTGGATACATGCTCAGATAGTTAATGGAATAGAGGTGACACACCTAGTTGTTGTATACCCTACCGTGGCAGTGGAGAGGCGACGTTGATTGTGGCACGAGTTGAAGAATATGATCCTAGGTGTGGATGAATCGTTGATGGTGGGTGGACATTTCAATGCTATACTACGGTTAGACGAACGTTCTAGAGGGAATAACAGGTTTTCAGCGGACTCTCTTAAGTTTGGTAATTGGATCAACAAGTCGTCTCTGGTTGATATGGGGTTATATGGATTTCAATTTACTTTATATGGATTTCAGTTTATGGGGTTATATGGATTTCAGTTTATGGCAAAATTATATGGATCGGGTTCTATGTTGTGCGCGAATGAGACTTAGATGACAATAAGCCACAATTACCCATCTCCCTTTTTTGGCATCCGATCATGTCCCACTTTATATATCTTACTTAAACCTCAGGGCTAGGGGGATCTGTGCCGAAGACCATTCCGGTTCAAGGCAGCTTGGTTGACTCTTACAGGTTTTAAAACCTTCCTAGAGATGTCTTGGCAGGAGAATATTTCAATATCATAAGCGTTATGCGAGCTGCAAGACAAGTTGAAGAAATGAAACCGTCAGGATTTTGGAAATATACAAAGACGAAAAGAGAAGCTTACTCAGGATATAAAGGTAGTCTAAGATGCACTGAAAGTTACCCAAACAGATTCACTAGTGGTGAGGGAAGTGGAGTTCCTGAAAGAGTTTGATGTCATACTAGAAGAAGAGGAGACGTTGTGGTTTCAGAAGACGAGAAAAAATGGTTAACAATGGATAGGTGAGTCTTAGATTAACCGTTTGTAGTAGAGGGTGTTGAGAAAGTGATATATAATATGGGGAAATTCGAAGCTCCGGAACACGATGGCTATCAATTGGTATTCTATCATCAGTGTTGGGATACGGTTGGCTCATCGGTTGTTAGGTTTGTGTTGAACTTCTTTGAGACAGGCATCTTACCAAAAGGAACTATTGATGCTCTCGTTGGTTTGATAGCTAAGTAGATGCAACCTGAAACTATTTCTCAATTATGGTCGATTATCCTATGTAACATTCTGTTCAAAACAATAACAAAGGCAATGCTTATGAGATTGAAACGGGTG
This sequence comes from Biscutella auriculata, assembly GCA_900406285.1. Lineage (NCBI taxonomy): Eukaryota > Viridiplantae > Streptophyta > Magnoliopsida > Brassicales > Brassicaceae > Biscutella > Biscutella auriculata. Next base: position 17,801 of record OVAO01000484.1, on the reverse strand, counting down.
ATGCCTAGTTGATCAAACCAGCGCAAGCAAGCTTTATTATGGGGAAACTAAGTACTGACAATATTATATTAGTACATGAGGCGATGCACTCGATGTGTTGTTAGTACACAAAAGCAAGGAAGAAAGGGTTGAATGCTCTTAAAAGTTGAACCTTGAGAAAGCCTATCACAGAGTATAGTGGGGCAACGAGACTACTAGAGAAATGGATTAGTTGGATTCTTACATGTGTCACATGGTCGTCTATAAATGTGTTATAGAATGGTGAGAAGACAGAGCCGTTTAAGCCTTACGATAAGGAGATCTTTTATCACCGTATCTCTTTGTGTTATGCCTGAAAAGAGTGTGTCATTTGATTGAGGAGGTCATGGAAAAGAAAGAGTGGAAACTAATACGTTTATCTAAAAATAGTCCTATGATTTCACATGTTTGCTTTGCGGATGATTTAATCTTATTTACCGAAACATCAGTCTATCAGATTAGGGTAATCCAAAAGGTTATAGATCGACTATATCAAGCGTATGGTCATAAAGTTAGTATTGAGAAGTCAAAAATTTACTTTTCATATAACGTCACCCTAGAGCTTGAAGAGTCTATTAAAATGAAAGCGGGATCAAGGTTACTCGAGATTTGGGGAAGTATCTTAAGGTACTGGTTCTTCATAAACGATTCAACAAAGAACATTGTGAAGTGTGCTGGAGAGGGTTGAAACGAAGCTTATGGGGTGGAAGGGTAGATTTCTCAGCCTGGCGGGCAAAGTAACGTTAAAAAGCAGTTCTTGCCTCGGTATCAATGCATACAATGAGTACTTTTTTACTCTCGAGCTCTACTTTGAAAAAACTGGATCAGTTATCGTGAAACATCGTCTGGGGAAGTACTCTAGAGAGAAAGAGGCATCATCTGATATATTGGAAAAGAGCGTGTAAACTGAAGGGTGATGGGGGCTGGGTATACGAACGACAAGACAGATGAACCTAGCGTTGATGGATAAAGTAGGCTAGAGGTTACTTAATGATAAAGGCACGATGTCGGCTAAAGTCTTGTGTAACAATTATAATATAACGGACACTCGTGATACAACTTGGTTGCAGCAGCATAGTGTATGATCGACTACTTGGGAGATCGCAGTCGTAGGGTTACGCATGGTTGTCTTTCCAGGTATAAGTTGGGTCATCGGTGAGGGAAAGAGCATGAGATTCTGGATGGACAAGTGGTTATTGACTGCTTCGTTGATACATGATGTAATAGGAGAGGCACATCGAATTTTGTTGAGCTAAATGTGTGCGATTTATGGAAGAATGGAGAAGGTTGGTTAGGCGCACAAATCCAGCTGTATATATCTCAACATACATATTTGAAACTTCTGGCATGGGTGGTGGCTAATTTTATTGGAGCTCAAGATTGGTTGTCATGGGGACAAACAACGAAATGGCGATTTATGGTGAAATTGGCATATGCTCTCCTAACGAGGAATCAGAAACATACAAAAAACATGGGGATTCTATTTGAGAGAGTCTGGAAGTTTACAGCCCTAGAAAGGGTTAGAACTTTTCTTTGGCTTGTTGTGAACTAAGCGTGATGACTAATACCGAACGATACAGACGACATTTACGTGAATTTAATATGTGCATTTATGCGATTTTCTTCTAGAAATCGATGTTGGAATGGATCTTTGAGAATCTAAGTGTTATTGCAAAGTTTTATAGTATTGAATGGGCTACTATTTTAGCTATGGGTCTCTGGTGGAGCTAGAAGTGGAGATGCGGAGATGTGTTCGGGGAAAACGAGGAGATGCAGAGATAGAGTTGAATCCATTCGAGAGTTGTCGGCAAAGGTATGCATAGTAACACAGGAAACTCATAGCTTGGGGTCGGAGGGAGGGTTGGTGGAGAGGCTTGTCGCGTGGAAAACCCCATCAGAGGGTTGGACGAAGTTGAATACAGATGATGCCTCCCATGATAATCCCAGGTTGGCAACGACGAGTGGGGTTTCTACGTGATGAGTTAAGGGGATAGTGTAGGGGATTTGCCTTGAATATTGGAGTATGTTCAACTACATTAGTCGAACTGTGGGGAGTCTACTATTGACTTCTTATCGCTTGGCATGAAGGATGCGGAGGTTGGAAATGGAGATTAATTTGGGGATTGTGGTGAGATTTCTTCGAATTGGGATCGAGAATCTCACCCACTATCATTCCTATATGTTTGTGTTATGGCTTTCTTTCAAGAAACTGGATAGTCCGAATTTGCATGTGTATAGGAAAGCTAACCGTCTCGCGGACGAATTAGCTAACTATGCATTTGATTTACCGATCGATTTTCATGATCTACCCACTGTTCGAGACATGTACGATTGATTATCGCAGAAAATGCTAGTGGAATATCATATCGAAAACATTATCGTTTGTGAAATCTGAATTTACGTTAATGTTTAAATTGTGGGGAATTTCTCCTTTTTCATACAAAGAAAAAATGTAAAAAAAAAATCTAAACAAAATAGATTTTTAAAAACTAAATAAAATCTAAATAACTAATAAAAAACCCCAAATCGATATAATTTTTGTACTAAATCACGCATTTAAAAAAACTAAAATTAAACCTATCGTCCACCCCTAAGTGGAATCATCGAATATGACGTGCATCTTTTTATTTGTGTAGAATGTCACGAGTTTAAAATTAAACAAGAATAATGTGTTCTGTTCGGAAGAATAAAAAAATAAGAGAAATAAGTAACCGTTGATTTTTACCATTATTTTGGGCACCTTCCAATGGTGCTCTATTTCTTTCTTTATTCTCTATATTTAGAGAAAAATTATCTCTAATGGTAATCTATTTTCTACTCTAAAAATAGAGAAGTAAATTGTATATCTCTATATTTTGAGATATATTATTCATTTCTCTATTTATAGAGATCAAATTTTTTATTTATAAAGTAGTCCCTTAATTTTGATATACTATTATTTTATACCTAAACAACAAATTTCTTGTTGAGAGAGAAATTATCCATGCATGGATAATTGGATTGTTTTTGGAGTTTAAATCAATCCCTAATTTTATTAACTTTGCTGTACATGATGACCTTGATGCTTCTTTTTAATAAAGTGTTTATTTAGACGGAAATTTTTTTTTTTTTTCTTCTTTAAGTTCTTTAAATGTTAAATTCGTACTTTAAATTATTGTTTAAACAAATTATTGGGTTAAATTTTGTTAATTTAAAAATGAAAGTTTACATTAATAAATAACATTAAACAATAAAATATAATATACTTAGATTTATTATCTTAGAGTAAGAAATAGAGGTGATTTATCATCTAATTTAATTATGGATATTTTTTTTCTTGCTTCTTCGCACAGATAAATTCCTGTGTCTTATGTTTGTATTTGTAATATTTTAAATTATTTTTTGTTTTTTTTATTTATCTTAAATTATCTTTTAATCGAGAATTGACATGACCTAATCCATACAGAAAACCAGAATATGTGTCAATCGAATCAGGGAAGTATCTCTCTTTTATCTCTCTGAAAACACGCAAAGTAAGCAAACTATCTGATCCAGCCTGATGAGAATTTCCGATTCGTTCTACACAAAGCAGTTCAGCTACTTTACTCACCCCGCCATGGAGATTGCCACAATAATCCATCAAGTGTTTGATATCATACACTTTCGGGAAAAACGTTTTGATCAAAACGAAGAACTCTGATTGCTTCTCCGGCAAATTCTTCCCTGTGAGGAGTTTCAACAAGTACCCGAAATCGTATCCACAATGGAACGTGACCCATTGTATCTTGTCGTTAAGCACCACTCCTGATCCGGTTAGAAGTTGTGCGAATCGTTTAGATTCGATCCCTAATTCGTTGTTTTTAGCGAAATCGATGCCTGATGAACATAAGAGTTGGATGGAAGCCATTGCATACATGTCAGATTTGAGGTTGAATTCTCGGAAATTGAATTGCCAGACGCATTGTTTGTTGTTGGTTCCACATGTTGGAAGATTACCTTGCTCATCCGATAATGTGAGACCGAGTTGAATCAGTTTGAGCATGTTGACGTTCTTTTCTAAGGATTCGTAATTGTCTTCGTAGCCTCCAGGATTGAATTCGTAGCCTCTAGAGTTTGACGTTATTGGCTTGCATACAGTTCCAGGGAATTCTGTATCCATGGCGGCGTAAGGAAAGTCATCAATGGCTTGTTCAATCAAAGCTATCTCCTCTTCGAGATTGTCGTTCCAAACCTCACGGATTTCAATCGAATCATCTTTGGAAACCAGCGACATATCTCTCTTTCAATTGATTACTACGGATTCTATGTCGAGAACTTGGAAAACCATATGGATGCGAGAGATAATAGAAGAAATCCAAAAAAACCAAGAACGGATCTGGGAAAAGATCCGATCCGGTTTCAAAAAGTACCTGAAATGAATAAAATCTAAAACCAAAGAACAATCAATCAATAATCACGCAATCAAACGAAATTGGAGGCTTTCAAAGTCAGTGTCACGAACCTGAAAATGAAGCAAGGAGAATATAAATAGATATATATATATTCCTGGAGAAGGCGTCGTTTCTCCAGGTTAGGGTTTCAGAGGAGGGTGGTGGTGAATTATCGAAGAGAGAATGATGGGATTTTCAGAAAAGAAGAAGAGAAGAGGATATTAATAAATCGTTTATTCTCGTCTCTGGAATGACTTTTTTGAATAAAAGCTCTCTCTCTCTCTAAACATCTCTTTGTTTTCTCTTCGCCACAAATTTTCTTGTTTCTACTAAATTCTAAATTGATCTCTATTTATTTTGACTTAGGGCTCTCGATTCCTTGACTGCCAAGACATTACTTTTGTAACCTCCCAAAACTTATTTATAAATAAAAAAATTATGAGAGGTCAATTAAACCAGAAAATAACTAATAAAACCAACTACCTCATTAGTTGTCCGAAATCTTTCAAAGAAAATGTTGAAGAGCTTATGTCTGGAAACAGAGTACTACATGGACATGTCCTAATTATTTGACATCATTTTAAGCTCTTCAATTCTCAGTTATTTTAATAGACATNATCAGAATTTTACTTCATCAACTGGATTCACCAAACAAGATCACATGCCTCTGCAGTATTTGTTATAGACTTTTTAGCTTAAACCTTATCAAGCCTGCCTTTACAAAGTTCTCAGATTATGGAGTGTACGTAAGTTTAAACCCAGCAGATTAACATAGACAAGCGTTATAAGGAGACCCGTGACAACTGAAGAAGATAAAAGCATACCTTCAGGTTCTTTTGCGTTTCAGAACTTTGATATCGTTGGAAATGAAAGTAATCACTTCCTTTAATGTTGCTTTCCTTCCTTCTTTGAAGTTCCACAGCTCTGGAGTTGTGTATCGACCACTTGGATTGTACTCATTAATCTCCTCGAGAGCTGCTTTAACAGCGTTATGCACCTCTTCTCCCCACTCTCCTTTAAGCTTCTTCAGCTGCTCATCCTCTTCGTCTACCACTTCCTGTAATCATAACCATTCTGTTATTGCTAACTCACAAGTACAGTTGTACAAACATATGGATACAAGTATTAACATTCACAGAATCACAGGAATCTCCTACGGAAAAGTGGTCCAGAAAGGGTTAGAAAGATCCGAAACTTTTCAAAGCCACAAATTAATAATTAAGTGAGAAGACTCGTAAAATGGGATAAGACTGGGAAAGAGTATACCTTTTCTCTGTCTCTTGTTCCTTCACGTTTGAATGGATGCCATGATGGATCCTTGAGATTCTCCTGCCAAGTAGAGCAAAGGGTGGCAGCTTCGACCGTAGCTTCATTTGCAGAAAATTTCTTCTTGCAAACATTCAAGAAGGGCTTCTCATCAAGTTCTCCCATCCTTTTTATGCCGATATTGGTTTCAGCACCCAACAATCCTGTCAAACCCTGAAAACGAGCTTTCCTTTTGAGTATTCAAACCACAAAACATAGGCAACAACAATCAATCACTCACTGATTTTTCCAACTTTGGTAGTTGAAACAGGCAGTATACATATTCTAGAACTATACATATCGGCAGTATGTATCTGTGAACTTTATCAGAGTCCTACAACAGTCTTAGACCATAAACTTATCTAGTGAGACCTCATCTTCACTCCATCCTCTTTAAACAGGTTTAATTACCAATCAGCACATTTTCACTTGTAAGATATCCGGCAAAGAGAATTTCTGATCATGTCTGTAAAGGAAACAATTCTTCAGGAACATTTTGTTATAAACTTCTTCGTAATGGCAAAATGCAAGTGAGTAAGCATACAAAACATCAAAGCACTATAAATTTGTACCACAATCAATTTTTTCCTTGCTGCTTGTATCTCATCATTGCTTTGCCGTTCTTTTGTCATCAGGTCTGAGTTCATTTGCTCTAGCCCTTCTAACTCAGATTTCTTGTCCTCCAGGTCGTCATGCATCTCCTTCATTTTCTGCTTGACTGCTTCATCATCATCATCCCCCAAATGCTTCATCACTTGCAATTTGCCTTTAAGCTCCTGAATCTCCATTTCCAATGTCTGTTTGGCGTCTAGCTGCGTCTCAAGCTGAAGGATCTTGTTCAAAGCCTCTTCTTTTTGCCTCTGGAGTTTAAGAAGGAGGGTGTTTCAGTATTAGACACAAATGAGGAAGACTTTTTCCCTTGATTCTAGTATTAACTTGTTATTCAGTTAGAATAGTGTAATACAAAACATACCTTATGCTCTTCTACAAGTCTCAAGACACTTTCGTCGGCTTTTTTCTGCTCATGAGAGGCTAACTGTAGAGATTTGTTCATAGCATCACTCTGCCAAAGCAAGAAAACATAAATTGATCACCTCATAAAGATAAAAGCATACACATGCACAGACTGATTGTTTCCTATGTATTCTGACGATGTATATTACCTTCTTCTTGTCTCCATCAAGCTTTTGTCTCTCCAGTTCAGTTAGTGCTTCCTTTTTGTCCAATTCTTTAGACCAATTATGCAAATCCCGAACCTTAGAATCCAGCTCATTGCTTAGCCTCTCTTTATCTCTAAGGATCCTCTGGATATTGTGAAGTGACATCTGCTGCATCTTTTTGGTTTCTGAGGAGATAAAAATATATACAGTAGTCAGATATCCTAACATAAGCTATATGAAGCATAAGCATATCAGTGTTTCAGTAAAAACCATCTGCATAAGCTTGGTGCAAATTTTTTTTCTCGTGTAGAACTCTCTCCAGTGACATTGCCGTCTTGTTGTAACTGTATTGGACCTTGTTCAGATCTTCGTTTGTCATAGCAATTATATTGGAAAGTTCTTCAAGAACACTGTTACGATTCTGCGCTTTTTCTTGCGAAATATCTGAAACTGTTCTTAGCTGTCCCTCCTTGGAAAGGTACTCACCTATTGGTCCTTCGGAGTTATAGTCTTCTGCACGTGCACACCAACCATAGGCCTTTTCCAAATCTCCTTTCTTCTCAGTCCACTCCGTTTTGCTGCACCCTTCATTTTCAAATTCCTTTTCAAGCTCTGTGGCACTCGCAAACCCACTCCAGTCGCTGTTAAACTTAGCAATAACCCCCACAACTGAATCCTGTTCGACCCAAAAGGAATTCACCTCGACAGGCTTGAATCTAGAAAGTCTCTTCAACCAATAAGCTGAATCAAGTAGAACTACCTTGTCATCAGTCTCTTTCAAAGGATTAATGACAATCCCCATCCACGGCCAGACATAAATGTCACGCGGTTTTGCTTCCGACTCGTTTAACTGAGGGACAGGAGGGCGTGGAAGAGGTTCTGCATCACCAGCAAGTTCATTCTCTAAATACTTTGCCAAAGCGAGATGATTAGCCTTCTGTTTACCACTTCTGCTCGCAGATCCTTTGGAAACCCCAGTAGCATGTGCATATAACTCCTTGTACTTGTAATCTTGCTTTTTCTTGCCTGAACAAAACGGGCATCTCAGCATTCCGTTTACCTTAACCTTGTATTTCCCGTTGTGCAATAGCAGGTACGGTTTTTCAGAATATTCATCAATCTCAGAATCGCTGATGTCAGACGCTTCATCAGATGAAATATCCATCGCACCTGCCATTCCTGGAACACAATTGAAACTTTTTTTGAGATATATAAATTTTAAAAGTAACAGAATCGAACCAAGAGATCAAGACGATGACTGATTCACCAAAAAGGCTAAACAATATCTCTAAGAAATCGAAATACTTTTTGACTAAAAATGAGTATTTCACATCAGAAAGCCAAAAAATCATCAGATAGTTCATGCATCAAAGTTTTCCAATCATCCCGATGATGAATTTCTGAGTGCAGCTCAAAAAGAAACTCAGTTGATAGTACGGAAATCCCAAGAGAAACCCTAGGCATGAACGGAACGGAAAAAACTCCCTAAAATTTAGCATTGACTATATAGCAAAAAGAGACGAATACAGCATTTACAAAATCTATAAACGGGATCAATAATGCATGATAAGGAACCGAAAGAACTCCAAAAATTTCACGGAAGAAGTTGAGTAAAGCGTTAAAGCACGCGATGCCCAGAAGAAACACGATACGAAAAATCATTAGGAGATTAGCAGAGAAGAGAACAAAATTTGAAGCTTACCTGAGACGTGAAACAAAGGAAAACACGGCGAAAAGTAACGATCGATGAAGAGATGAGAAGAGAGTGAGGACTGAGGAATCTGACAAAATTTCTAAGCAAAATAGGTAAAAAGGAAAAAGACAAGAATAAAATGAAGAAAAGTGTTATACAAGAAAGATAACTGAAAAAATTGGGACTCGAACCCATTTGTGGCCCATCAATGGCCCATTTATAAATGGGAAGAACCCGATAACCCGCTCAATTCACACGTGTAACTTGTAAGTTTGACTAGAAGGTGTGAGTCAAACTGTTAAACTTATTACGTGTATATAAGCTTATTGTGTGGTGAGAGACACAGGATCGACCAAACATAACCGAATCTCGTTTATTGAGTTAAATTAATTACTGATTACGCAAACCATATTTTAATCGCCGTTGAAGAAGCACGCAGAAATTCTGTCTGCGTCTGCGTCTGCTAACCAACTCTCTTCTTCTCTCGATCCGATTTGCTTCGAACCCATTGGATCGCATCTTTCCTGAGGTTTCGAGTTTTTGGGGACGAGGAGGTGGTAGAGGAATCTTTAACCTGGGAAAAGCTCTGTATCTGATTTATATTACGAAAGCGTCTCTTGCCGGGAAGGGGAAGGAGACCATCCGCTTCCGACGCCATGGATGTACCTAGCTCTTGGGATGCTTTACGTAAACAGGTGTTTCTCTTTGAATTCTACTTTACTATTGGGTAAACATGTATTCATTCAATGGGACAGATATGGGACAAGCTTGTAGCGTTTGATTTCTTCAAAATCTATCTTAGAATTTGGTTTTTGGACGCCAGAATCGAGATGATGGAAATCACTTTCCTGGATTCGTTTCGAATTGGGGAATTCATTGGTGGTTTCTTGTTGGTTGAATCTGAAATATCTATTTTATCTTTCTATTGGATCCAATTGGTAATGTTATGATGCTTTGTGTTCTTCTCTTGTTAATCCCACAGGCCAGAAAACTTGAAGCTCAGCTTGACGAGCAGATGCATTCATATCGTAGACTTGTTTCGACAAAAGCTTTAACAAAGTCAGATGGTGCAGAGACTGATCTTGAAGCTGGGATTGATTTACTTCTTAGGCAACTGCAACAAGTAAATTCACAGATGCAAGCGTGGGTTTCTTCAGGTGGATCAGAAATGGTCTCACATACTTTAACTCGACATCAAGAGATCCTTCAAGATCTGACACAGGTACTTTCTCTCTTTCCTGACTAGTACCATACAACAATTTGCCTAATTCTTATCTGCTTAGCTATGGAATGGATGTTATCTTTACAACCATCAGTTTTATACTCTTCTCTTGGACTAGTTTAGTTATGACTCAATCCTCTGTATGTGTATGACTCATTTTAAATGCAGGAGTTTTATCGACACCGCTCCAGTATTAGAGCAAAACAAGAGCATGCTTCACTTCTTGAGGACTTTAGAGAATTTGATCGGACTAGTTTAGACTTAGAAGATGGGAATGGGTCTGAACATGCCCTGCTCAAGGAACATGTAGGAATCAACCGCAACACAGCACAGGTAAAAATTAGTTCCTTAGTCAGTACTCTTGGTCAGAGACTCTACAGCCCGTGACTTATCTGAACTCCCTATAATATAAACGATGCAGATGGATGGTGTCATTTCACAAGCTCAGGCGACACTTGGTACACTTGTGTTTCAACGTTCAACTTTTGGAGGTATCAACTCAAAGCTTAGCAATGTCACCAGCCGTCTACCCACTGTAATAACAGCTTTCCTTTCTCTAATTCACAAACTTTTTTGCTCTCTGCTTCCTTAATCTGCAATGCTACGTTCAAAATCATTGCAGGTGAACACAATTCTGTCAGCAATAAAGAGGAAAAAGTCGATGGATACAATCATTCTTTCACTCGTTGCGGCTGTATGCACATTTCTTATATTCATCTACTGGTTAACCAAGTGAACTTTGTCCATTACTTTTGATTCACCTCTCTGTTTGGGCCAAGTCTGGAGTTTGTACTGTGATCATCGATGTTAAAGAATCAAAAACATAAATATTTTGTGTACAGCAAATCGAAAGCTGAGTTTCGTATTTCGGATATGTAACTCCCCGAGCTAAGAAACTTGCGTCTGACTAAGAAACTAGGGTCTTCATTTGATACGACATCGAAGGCCATGAACTGCTCTTGTTGATTCTTTCAGATGATTTTAATATAAAAAAATACAGTAGTTTGAACATGTGTAGCAGAGAGACGTCTGTTTCCGGTAATCAAACTATCACATTGTTCAAGATAATTCTAAAAGGTATTGAAATTGGTCATTGATAAGCAATAAAAACACTTGATATAATATTTCAAACATTATGTGTTCCCTCTATTGAAGTTAATCACATGTAAAGTAACAAGATTCATATAATGTGTTTTTTTTTCTAAATGTTTCAATGATGAAAACTGAAATGAAAATGTGCGGAATCTGTTCTGATGAGCCCATTGATCCTTTGCAAGCCAAACCAGAAACAGAGATGAAGTTGCTCACAGTACAGATTAAACCACTGACCTAAAGAAGGTCCAGTTTAAATTGATTACCTACTCAAGTAAATGACTTGATGCTTTCAGGCTTGTTTTTCCCGAATCCACTCAACAAAATTGTCAAGAATCAATGGCCATGCAAGCTCTGGATTGTACTCCGCCATCTCCGGGAAACTTATCTGTACATATTACAAACAACTCGAGTTAGTTGATGTAGCTGTCGAGCTAGGGAACCAAAAGAATTAGGAAACATACCTCGTTGCAGAACCGGTAAAATCCCATCCATTGGTCCATGTTTATGACTTTGTAGTCGTTTTGGATCTGTCAGGCAGGAAATAAAAACAATCATGGGATGATCAAACTGCGAACAAACACTCTGGAAAAGAGACAATGTGAGACTTTTGAATGATCCAGACCTTTAGATACTCGACAAAATAATCAACTTGGGCTCGGAATGTAGATCCCATGACGATATCTAGGAGTTGGCATATAGTCTCTATGTCTATGCTCTTCTGTTTTTCCTCTGCATTTAACAGTAAACAAAGGTCAAACAACCATAAAAAAGGCCAAAGAGAAACCGCGAAATACAAATAACTCATGCAGAAGTAGAATTCAATCTTACCCGTTAAACAATAGCGGAAGGCATAAGCATAGAAATCTGCAAAATTTGATGGTCTCCTGACCTTAAAGAGATAAAAACAAAGAAGAAAAGCTTAACATGATTCAGTCTTTAGGATGCTGAAAAGATAAAATATAAAAAGCAGAAAACTTTGAACCTCTTTCTCAAGCTCCGGAAGGGCTTTCTTCAACTTATTGATCGTATCAGCTCTTAAAGCCTTCAGGCCTCTTCTCCACTCCTCCTACAGATGTACAGTGCGACAAGATCAGAAAAGGAAAATTCACAAAACTTAATTTCGAAGAGTATCAAAGAAAAAAAGGATCTCTAGCTCTTTGGTCCCTTACCTGTGTAAAATAACCTTGTTTCTCAGATTTCATTTTCCTGCAGTGCAAGGGTTCTAAAGTTTTAAGGATGTATAGTTGTGATACAGAATAGCAAAAAGAATTATCAGAAAAAAAAAACATAAAATTTTGAAGGGTAATTACCAAGCAAGCATCAAGACTCTAATATCAGTATGAGACACTTCCAAATTGGAGCATAGTTCCTCTATTCCTTCAGGGCTGTTCAGACAAGTAATACCAGAAGTATCAGAAGCTGCATTGTTCTCAAGATCGTAACAACAATTTTATGGCAGGAAGATAATGATCCAAATTTTTAACTATTGCATGGCATTCCATAGAAAAGCTCATTAGTACTGATTTCACATAGGAGGAAATCTAGCCTAAATAGAGATATGAGTCGTACATCAATGGATACTTACTCAATCAGATTGGAAGATCTATTGGCATACTGACTAAATAAGTGATCTATTCGATCCATCTCTTTAGTCGAGGACTTGCTCGAAGCTGAACAATNAAACAAAAATCACAAAAATCAAAACGCAAAGTAAGAAACTTTTTAATATAAAACTGATAAAAAGTCTGTGACCACGAAGAATTTGATTTCAAAAGTGAATTATNTCACAAAAATCAAAAGACAAAGTAAGAAACTTTTTTATATAAAACTGATAAAAAGTCTGTGACCACGAAGAATTTGATTTCAAAAGTGAATTATAGGTTCGAACACTGATTGTGATAGCTTTTTCTTTGTGTTCAATTCTTCAAAATCCATGATTATCCACAATTTTCCGTTCATCACCTCAAAACCCGAAATTAAACTTGACTGTGACCCAATGTTGAATTAGAATATGCAAAAGCACAACAAAATTATAGAATCCCAACTAATAAAGCAGAATTCAAACATTCAGCATAATAAGATAAACCCTAGGCGGAATTCGTTCAGAAATTAAAAAAAAAAAAGGAAAAGAAAGAAAAACCTGAGCGAAAGAGATCCGTGGTGGAAGAGGTAATTGAATTAAGGGAATTTGATTGACCTGGATTCTTCTTGGATGCAGAACGACGCATCTGTAGAAAGTGAATCAGAGAATGGAATTTAAGAAGAAAGAGTAAATAAATATGAAAAGTGAAAATCCCAGAAAAGGAAAGAGAAGAGAAGAAGCACCACGAAAGCTTATAGTTGAGGAAAAAATCCGAGAGACGAGACGAG
>OVAO01000483.1:0-20924 GCA_900406285.1 Biscutella auriculata | reverse complement strand
CGGTGAAAGAATCACGAATAAGACAACACCGACGAGAACCGGAGCCCAATCCGCCATAATCGCCGGTAAAATGAAGAAGACGGTGTCGTTTTTTTTAATGTGAGGTAGAAAGACAGTTAGGGAAACTTATGGTATGAGTTTTAAGTTTTATGAAATTAGAAAAAATAGTGATTATATTTTTAAGATTACCATTGTGATTATAATTAATTAGTAGAAAAGTACAGACTATTAATTAGTACTTTAGGAGGATAGTAAAAATATTTACATTAATTAATGGAAAAGTACAAATTACTAAAGTTACATTTATCACTCTTCGAGAGAAGGGGATTAATCTAGACAACTTTTTAAAAATATAAGAAACAAATTATTGTCTAAATTATATTTTAAACAAAAAATCATGATTCGATAATTATGGACTTATTTCTAAAGAAAAAACAATTTTTCCAAAGTTAAAATATTTGTATTTTATAACATGATCTTTACTTTTTATCATATTTAATTTAAATTCATTAAAAGAATATAATAACAAAAACATATGTTAAATATTACAGTAATATTAATAAAATATAACATTAAAATATAAAATTTTACATAGAAATACATAGTTAAATATTAAATTATAAGTAAGATACTATATTATTTCATAAGTTTATAAAAACAAAGTTATGTATAATAAAATTATATTTGTAAAACTTATATTTATAAAAAAATATTTATGTGATATGAAATTTATAAAAATTAAAAATAATAAATTATAAAATATTTGAGAATGATTAATGTATAAGAGGATAATCTTAAAATTATCGAAATATATATAAAATATCAAAATATTTATTTGATTTAAACCAACATTATTTTAAAGGGATGATAATAAATATAACTAATTTTTTGTTATTAATTTTGTTTAGGATATATTATGTGTCTATTCGGTTATCGGTTCTATATCAAATCGATTTTGATTTTCGATTATAAAAATTTAATACACATTCAGTAGTGGATCTAGAAAATAATTTAACCGGAATCATCATACTAAAAATAATACATATGCGTCAATAATATTAATTTATCTTAAAAGATTTAGATAATTGATTAAATCTTAAGTAAGTTAATTAAAATAAAAAAATAATGTGGGTCAAATGATTCTCTAATAATTGTATAACTCCACCACTCGAACATTGGATTCTTTAGTTGATTCCTATCTGATTTGATATTTTTATTTTGAATTGGTTCGGTTTGGATCTAATTTGCCCAAACCTAGCTCTACTATGAAAACTGTTCAAGTAAGACACATTTCTTGATAACATCTTTCTATTCACTATCCACTTCAAAGCAAATTCTTTAACCAAAAAGAAGAAGCAAACATCTCCAAAGAAGCACATAAATTGATCCAACAGTTAATAAATAGTAAGAAAGAAGCAAAGTTCACAGAAGCCAAAACCAATAAAGAAGACAATACCTTTCCTTCGTAATCTATCACTAAGCTTTGGTATCTTAACTTCTTCTTCCTTCTCCTTAGCAACCAAGAAAAGCCAAAAAGAGATTAACCAATCACACCTTTTCTACATAACTCTCTACTTGTCTCACTCTACTTCGAAAGAACAAAGACTCTTTATACACATAATCATTCAACATAAGCATAAAAGAAGATCAAAACAACCATTTATAAGTACTGATTGGGGACCTATGATTGTAGCTATATCTCTGTTCATCTTATTATCACCAGGTTTACTGTTTCTTGCTTCAGATACCTGCGAGGACAAGAGTGGTTGAATTCAAGAATATGAGTACAAGTTGAAGATGCAAACTAGCTGAGTAGATGGAATCAAGTCGCTGAGGATTTACATCAGAGAAGAATTAAAGCTTAGGAGAGTTACTGAGCGGGAACAAAGATTTGGAAAAGATTCAGCAGGATTCTTTCGTGTCTACAAAAGGAAAAAGGAAAGAGAAGAATTAAGAAAGTTTCCATCCAAGGGATTAGGAAAGCTTCTTAGTTCAAGAGGTATATATTTGAGGCAAAAGGGTTGGAGGTCGTCAACACTTTTGGAGAATATTGCGTAGGGTTTTTAGACTTCGATCTCTACAAAAAGAAGAGAGTTTTCGAAGGTGAGTGTTCGTCTCTATCTCTGGATTGTTAACTGCTGAGTGAGTTAGATCAGAGAGAGTTGGGGGGTTAATTCTTTGCTTTTCGAATTCATCTAAGGGTAGGCTTAGATAAGAGAGAAAGCTTGTAAGAGTGTCTTTGTGTTGTAAAGAATTCGTCTTATAAATAAAGAGTTTAACCGCTTGGTCTTGGCGCTTCAAGACGTTAAACTAGTGGGATCAGATTCTCTGTACTTACACAAGTGGTATTGCTATTTTGGTTCATGCAGTTATATGATTTTGTATACTCACAATTTTGGTGATTGCTATACAAATTCACATCCATTTCTGAACTCTGCTCTTATATCATGTGATGTAATATCAAAAAAACATGGTGGCAAAAAAATCAAACCCGAACAACAATATGAGTCCGACCCGAAAAACAAGATTCGAACCCGAACCGAACTCGAGGAAAAACCTTAATGGGTCCAAAATCTATGAACCTGATAACCTGCAATCCGAATGGGTTAACCCGAAACCCGAACGGGTACCTGAATAACTGAACCTAAGCCTTTATATCCAATATTTTCAGTATTTTAAAAACTTTGATATAATTTTTAATGTTCAATATTTATATTTAAGTTATTTAATTCATTCCAAATGTTTTATTCTCAAGTTTATGTTTATTTTTTGTATTTTATGATATTTTTCTAATGAAAGTAGTTTAAATTTATTAGTATTTCGAGTACTTTTTAATAGTTTCTAGTATAATTTATTTCGGGTATTCGGGTCCCGAACCAACCCAAAAAAAATTCGGGTTTCACTCATATGGCAAAGGTAAAACCGAACTCGACCTGAAATTCGTATATAACCCGAATGGGTCCAATGTCTCATGACACAAAAACCTTAAACCTGATCGGGTTAACCCGAACCGGTTTCAGGTACTTGAATGCCCAAACCTACTTTTTGGGTTTAGTTGTGAACCATTTATGTTTTGAGATTTATGGGTTTATGTTTTGAAGATTTATTCAAATTATCCTATTTGTTAGATCGGTTTGATTCGGATTCTTCTGATTTCAGATTTAAATATTTTGATATAAAATATTTAAAAAATAATTGAAATACTAATAAACTAAAATACTTAATCTATTTATTAAAGTATTAGGAAAATATGAAAATAATAAAATTAGGAATAAAACATACAAATATATTAAATATATAAACATTTATATTACGTATTATATTTTATTAAATACTAGGTTAATACCCATGCATAGCATAGGTTAAATTGTAATGAACAAAATATTTAATAATTATATATATATATATATATATATATTTAATAAAAATTGTCATTATTTTTTATAATAAAAGTATTGAATTGAATTAAAAGTATTAAATTGAATTAAAAGTATTAAATTGAATTAAAAGTATTAAAATAATAAAGTATTGAATTGAATTGAAAGTATTAAAATTATAAAAAATTGTCATTATTTTAGTCATCTTTGCTTCAAGATTTTACATTCACATGATCATCCATAAATAAACAAAAATTATGAGTTTTAATTTAATATGATTCCAGTTTTAAAATAAAACACCAATGTTTCTCTTTTAATATAAAAGATGATATTTTGTGAAAAATTATATTCAAGATTTAGTTTAATCGGAGGTTTGTTTGTTAAATTTGTATTGATCACTTACAAAAAATAATATTTATCTTCAAGTAAATATACTTATCTAATAATTTGATCGAATCTTTCTTGGTTAATTTTTTTATTTATGTTTTCTAATTATTAATATTTATTTCCTTAAACAACAGAGCATTATTTACTTTAATCGAATTATTTTTGGTTAAAAAATTGTATTAATGGTTTTCAATGGTTATATTTATCCTCAAAACAAATATAATATCTAAACAATATTTAAACAACCAAATTTTTTTCTAGGATATATTTTTCTTCAAAAAGATTTTTATCTTCAAGTAAATATATTTATATAAAAATTTGCTTAAATAATTATATAAAATTACTTTGATCGAAATATTTGTTGGTTTAAATTTTTTTATTTAAATTTTCTAATTATTAGTATGTATCTTAAAGTAAATATATTTACTTAAAATTTTCCTTAAACAACGGAAAATTATTTACTTAAATCGGATTTGTATTAATAAAAACTTGAATTAATATCTTCAAGTCAATATATTATCTAAAAAATATATAAACAATTTTTAGGTTAATTTTTTTTTCCACATTTTCATAATTTAAATTTAATATTTTAACATTAAAAATATACGTTTAGATGTATATAACATATTTCATAAACTTTTAATATACTCATATGAGTCTTGTAAAATAAATTATAGTTTGATTCAAGGGTTGAATAGGTTAACCTACATATAAAATTATAGTTTGGATTCAACAAAAAATTATTAAAAATTTTGAACAATCTAACAAACTAATATTATTATTCAATACAAAAAGTTAATATTTTATGTTATATAACATTTATATAATTAAACATTTAAAATATAATATCAGAAATTATAAAATTTAAAATATCACAATTATAATTTGACAAATCATCACCCCGCATATAATGCAGATAAAACTCTAATATATTTTTATAACTGATTTTAATATATCATGTGTAATTCTTAATATTATTATGACCATATATCTCATATTCCACTTTTTTAGAGATATATTTAAATATAAATTGATAATAACTACATTCCACTTTCTTAGGGATATATTTAAATATAAATTGATAATAACTATGGATAGATAGATATTTAAATATTTAATATAAATAAAAACAAATAATTTAAATAATTATTTGATTAATAATAATAGTATTTAAATATTGATCTAGGGATTTAATATTATGAATATACTTATAATTCATTATATGTATCATCATAGAATTACAATTAAATATTAATGAGTTTGCATTTGAATTGAAAAATTGGGCTTAGTTCATTTAATAAAACTTTATACTCATAATGAGTTATACTCATAATTAAATTTAGTAATTTTATATTATGTATATATTTTAATCAATATTGTATTGATATTTATAAATTTCATATAAATAAAAAATATTTTTAAAGATAATATATAAATATTGAACCTGAAATGAAAACGGGAAAAACCCAAATAGATCCCAAAATTTTACAATCCAAAAAGTTGGGATTGAACCCAAACTAAAATATTTTAGATACCCGAAAGTTCATAACTTAAGCCTAAATATTCAATACTTATTAATATTTTTTTTTAATTTTAATATAATTTTGAATGTTTAATATGAAATTATTAGATATTTAATACATTTATAATAATTTTATTTTTATTTTAGTTTATGTTTATTTTATGTATTTTTATTAAAGTTTTATATAATAAAAATAGTTTAAATTTTTAGAATTTATTAATATATAGAAACTTTTTTCAATATTTTGGTTAAAAAATTTTAACCCAAAAATATCCGATATTTTTTTTCGATTCATACAAAGTTTATAGAATTTGACCAAATTCTAATTAATTAATAAAGCAAAGCCTTATAAAAATTTTCTTTAAAGAAAATTTTCTTTAAAGGAGACTCGTGGAGAAACCAAAAAATATCACCTTCTCTTTATCGATTCGCGGACTTTTTTTTGGTTCTTTATCGCCGTCGTTATCTGTTCAATTACTTTCGGCGACTACGGATATGGAGGAAATCGGCCGGGAAGCGATGAGGCTTAAAGCTGCCATTAGGAAACATACGGCAGTTATGGAGAACCTGTCGGAGGAGCAAATGCGTATTATGATACAACTTGATTATCACTTGAATCCGAATCTTTATTGAATAGAATCACTTGTGTTTAGAACAACAAGAAAACTACTCTAAAGATCCAAAACCAAATACAATTTCAGATGAATCGCAAGAATGAAATGAAATCGACTATAAGTCGTTATTGCGGTTGGCTCTCGTGTCATCGTGGTCGTTGATATCTTCCTTTAATCCTACCCGTCCATGTGTCACTTGAGGTGTTACGAGCTTGTAACGGCTTTCTCAGCCCCTTCGACGCACCGTTTTGACTCATTTGCGCAGAACTGTATCAAATCCTCCCTGCCTGAGCAACCATGTCCACAGGGTTAAATGAAGGAAACCTTCTCTCTAAGTCGAATAGCCATTCCCATGTAGCTTCAGAGCTATCTTCATTAGACCATTTTATCAATACTTGGGTTGCGGCACGACCTTGACGCTGGACCATACGACGTTGTAAGATCCACTCTGGTTCCTTAACAAGAGCATCAGTCACACTCGTGGGAAGTTGAGTGCTGACTCTATTGTTTCCAATCCCCAGTTTAAGCTGTGAGACATGAAAAACAGGATGGATTCTCGAGCTTTCCGGAAGAGCCAATTTGTAAGCCACTTTGCCGCATTTGTCCAATACTGTATAAGGACCAAAATACTTTGGAGCTAGCTTCTGATTAGCTCTCGAAACCACTGATCCTTGTCTGTAAGGTTGCAGTTTAACATATACTCGATCACCAATTTCAAAAGTTCTCTCAGACCGTCTTTTGTTTGCAATTTGCTCCATTCTGTGTTGGGCTCTTTGAAGATGGAATCGTAGGATCAAGATCATGTTGTCCCTCTCTTGCATACTTCGAGCAACCACCGCCACTTTGCTTTCACCCGGTAGATAAGGCAAATGCTGAGGTGGAGGTTGGCCATATACAATCTCATACGGAGTAGTTCTTGCAGAAGTATGAAAGCTAGTGTTGTACCAATATTCGGCGAGAAGAAGCCATTTGCTCCACATGAAAGCCAGTCACTGCACATACAACGGAGATAAGTTTCAACGCAACGATTTACCACCTCAGTTTGGCCGTTGATTTGAGGGTGATAAGCTGTGGAGTAGTGCAGAGAGACACCTTGAAGTGAGAACATTTCCTTCCAAAAGTCGCTGAGGAATATGCTGTCCCTGTCACTTACAATTGAAAGGGGAAATCCATGGAGCTTGAAGATATTATCCAAGAAATCTTGAGCCACATCCACTGCTGTGTAAGGATGACGAAGGGGAATGAAGTGAGCGGCCTTGGATAACCGATCTACTACCATAAAGATGACTGATTTCCCAAATGACATTGGTAATCCTTCTATGAAATCCATAGAGATTTCAGTCCAAATGGTGTTTGGAATTGAGAGGGGTTGTAAAAGTCCAGGAGATGCTGCTGGATCGTACTTAAACCTTTGACATGTTTCACAGGCTCTAATGAAAGCTGCGATATCCTTAGACATTCCTTTCCAAAAAAATATCCCTTTGATTCTCTGGTTTGTCGCATCTTTACCTGAATGACCACCTACTCCTGATCCATGTAACCAGTCAAGGATTAAGGTTCGTATGTTGGATATGTTTGGTATCACGATCCTTCCTTTTCTTCTCAATATACCACGGGACCAAGAAAACTGTCGATGTGATTGAGGATCAGCAATGATTTCCTCTAACATTGTCTTTAGCACTCCATCAGTATTGTAACCCTCTTGAATTTGTTGCATCAAGTCGCTTTCGATCACAGAAAATGCCATGTTTAGAACTTCAGCACCATCCACTCTCGATAACGCATCAGCAACCAAATTCTCCTTTCCCTCCTTGTATTGAATTTCATAGTCGAATTCGAGGAGTTTGGGGAGCCACTGTTGTTGTATTGGGGTGTTTAGTCATTGCTCCAGTAAATATTTCAAGCTACGTTGATCCGTTTTGATGATGAAATGGCCACTGAGGAGGTAGTGGCGCCATTTTTGTATTGCAAAGACAACAACTAACAATTCTTTCTCATATATAGAGAGAGCCAGTTGTTTACCTTTCAAGTGGCGGCTGATAAACGCCAAAGGGTGTCCCTCTTGCATCAAAACTGCCCCAATGCCACTGCCACACGCATCTGTTTCCTCAATAAACTCCTTGTCAAACATTGGAAGAGCTAATACTGGAGTTGTACATAGAGCATCCTTGAGGTTTGTAAAAGCTGTCTGAGCCTCAGTATTCCAAGCAAAAGCATCCTTCTTTGTTAAGACCGTGAGTGGTCGAGCTATAGACCCAAAGCCTTTAACAAATCTCCTGTAGTAATTTGCGAGACCAAGAAATCCCCGAAGCTGCTTAATATTTGCAGGAACTGGCCACTCTTGAACTGCCTTTATCTTAGACGGATCCGTAGATATCCCTTTCTGTTCAATAAAATGGCCAAGGTATTCCAATTTTGTTGTTGCAAAAGTACATTTACTTCGCTTTGCATATAGCTTGTTTGCTCGCATCAGTTGAAAAACACACTTCAGATGTTCGCCATGTAACTTCAATGTCTTACTATATATGAGAATATCATCGAAAAAGACCAGCACGAACTTCCTTAGAAACTCTTTAAACACAGAATTCATCAGCCCTTGAAATGTTGCTGGTGCATTCGTTAATCCGAATGGCATGACACAGTATTCATAATGCCTGGAGTGTGTCTTGAAGGCCGTTTTATGCACATCGTGTGCAGACATACGCACCTGATGATATCCTGCCCTCAAATCTATCTTCGAAAATATTGCAGACCCTCCGAGTTCATCCATCAAATCCTCTATTAAGGGAATAGGGAATCTGTTCTTTATTGTGAGGAGGTTAAGATTCCTATAATCAACACAGAGTCGCCATGATCCATCCTTCTTTTTAACCAATACCACTGGTGATGCAAAAGCACTAGAACTTGGCTTGATTGTGCCATTGTCTAATAGAGCTTGCACCATCTTATCTATTTGGTTCTTCTGTGTGACAGCGTACCTATAAGGTCGAAGATTCACTGGGTTTGCTCCCTCCAGTAACAGAATAGTATGGTCGTGAAGAGGTCGAACGGGAGGTAAGTCACTTGGTTCCTCAAAGATATCCGTAATCTGATCTATGACCTGAACAATTTCCCAGGGTACTTCTGCTGTTTCTTTCACTTCCATTGACCAACAATCCGCTTTGTCTTCAGTTGAATCATCCGTAACGTACAACATTGACAACTCCATATCCCCCTCGCATCCTTTGTTCACTGTTGCAGCTCTCACTGGTCGTACAGGGCCACTTTGAATCCCATGAAGGACTACCTTTCTCTTGCCAATCATGAATCTCATGGATAAGTTAGTGAAATCCTAGGTCACTGGACCAAGAGTTTGTAGCCATTGAATGCCCAATACTGCATAACAGCCCTGCAAGGGTATCACCATGAAGTCAGCCACGAATCTTGCAGTGTGGAAATCTAAGCTCACACCCTCCACCTTTGCTTCCACATTCATGCGATTACCATCAGCAACTCGTACCTTCGCATTGTTACTTTTGAGTAATTGACATCCCATTTTCTTTACTATGGTTGAGTCGATGAAATTGTGAGTACTCCCAGTATCTACTAGGATGAAGAGAGGGCGTTTACCATGAAATCCCTTGACCCTCATAGTATTATAATCCGATATCCCGGAAATTGCATTGACCGAGATTTGAGCTATCTCTCCTTCTTCTGCTACCATAAACTCCCCATCCTCATAGTCATCAACATCTTCAGCTTCTATACCAAACAGTTGCGCTTTCTTATGTGTCCTATAATGTTCTGGGGTATATGGTTCATCACATACGTAGCACAATCCCTTAGCTCGTCTTTCAACCATCTCCTCAGTCGTGAGGAACTTTCTTGGTTGCCTTGCTTGGAACCCAGTTTTCTCCATTTCTTTCTGTCCTTTGCCATTCCAGTCTACATCTTTCCTAGTACCCCAGTTGCCTCGACCATTTTGTGGTTTATGATTGTTCGTAGTATACGTAGAACGACGGGGGTGAGCCGTTTCATATAATCTTCCCAGCACAAAGCAATTGGTTACAGAGTAAGGCCGAAACATTTTGATATGCATTTGAGTATCCAAACGTAAACCAGCGAGATAAGCACTTATGAGGTAAGGTTCAGGAAGATTTACCCTCGTTCGAATGCTTTCAAATTTCGCGTGATAGGCAACGATCCCATCATCTTCGTGCAAGTGTTTCAATTCCGCAATCGGATCATCCAATGTATCCTCAAATCTCTCTTTGCACATCAGACGATACGTGTACCAGTCTTGAACTCCTCGCAACCCAATATCCGATTGCATTAACGAGTAATGCCAAGTTGCAGCATCACCTTCAAGATGGATCGAAGCCATCGGAACTTTCAACTCCTCCGGAGTACGATCAAGTACAAAGAACTGTTCGACTTTTGTAAGCCATTCATTAATCTTTTCACCAGAGAATTTGGAAAAATCAATACGTGTTAACCTCGTAGCGCTGTTATACTGATGCACGTGAGGTTGTCGATGGTGAAAAGGTTGCTCTCCAACTCCCGATGTAGATCTCGCGTGTTGGACATTGTTAGGGTCCAACGGCGGAGGAGGCGGAGCTGCGGCGGATCGTTGATGCATCGTGTCGAGCATATCGACGAAGTTTTTCTCCATTCGTTCGTTATGCTCCAATATCGCCGATTCCAAACGATCGACTCGTGCTCCCAGATTATCTTCCATGACTTCTTTATCCTTCCGAGCTTGTGCTCTCGTCGACATACTCGAAATCCGAGAATCGACTACGTCTGATACCACTTGATACAACTTGATTATCACTTGAATCCGAATCTTTATTGAATAGAATCACTTGTGTTTAGAACAACAAGAAAACTACTCTAAAGATCCAAAACCAAATACAATTTCAGATGAATCGCAAGAATGAAATGAAATCGATTATAAGTCGTTATTGCGGTTGGCTCTCGTGTCATTGTGGCCGTTGATATCTTCCTTTAATCCTACCCCGTCCACGTGTCACTTGAGCTGTTACGAGCTTGTAACGGCTTTCTCAGCCCCTTCGACGCACCGTTTTGACTCATTTGCCCAGAACTGTATCATATTATAGGTCCGGAATTGGAAGAGATCTCGGAGGATCTGGAAAGGCAAAGGATTCGATTGTTCAATCTTGCACCGGCACCGGCACCACGCGAAGATGAACAACCTGCACAGGCACATGCACGGGAGCCAGATGATGAACAACCTGCACAGGCAACGGCACAGCCACCGGAAGAAGGCAATATGGTATATGCTTCGTCAATTTTATCTCTTCTTGTGTAATTTGCTGGATACTCACTACTGTTCTTCTTGTTTTGCAGCCGCCGCAAGGAATGCAGAGAATGCCCTCAACCCAATCTAGTCTTTTCATGTAGATACTAGACATAGAATCAAGATTTTACAAAAAAAAATTTATGTCAATACATCTTTTTGTAAAATCTCATTCATTCGCTACAACAATCTTTTCTCTTTTTAAGAGAGTTTTTAGATTCAATACAACCATGATTTTCTCTTTTGTCTTTCTTGTTGCCTAACAATTGGGAGTGTTTACTTGTGTCATGCGATGCTTTTGTTCATAGTTCCTCAGGTTACATTTGTGCAGGTGCTTTTGTTCATCAATCACCATTTAGTTGGTTGCCAAGTCCTTAAGATGGAAACGAGTGAACTGGTAACGGAATGGTGTATGTTCCATATGTGTTTGTGATGAAGATATATAGTTGTATAGAGTTTGAGATATGAAGCCAGATAGATATTTCCCCATCACATAGAGCTTGTTTTGATGCTCTTAACTTCTGATATAGCAACTTGGTACACATGATTTCTTGATGGATGATATATCATAAACATCAATAACAATCCTTAGTATTTCTTAAGAAAACCTTTATGAAAGTGACATAACTAGAGTATATATCGAATGTTGGCATGTCTTTTCTCACAGAGTCACTGGGAGAATCAATCCTACAGGGACACCATCCTGACCATGTGTAAATGATATAGGACAAAGAAATATATACTAACATGTCTGTTAAATCTTTGGCTTTACTACAATAGAAGGCATGCTTCTCTTTCCCACCTATGCTAAAAGTAAGTTTGCTTGTGACATGGAAACAAAGAAGAAAGTTGTAGCTCTAGCTTCTTTTCACAGGTTTTGTCTTTCACTTATACATCATTACATATTGATTTGGTTATCTGATTGTTTAAAGGAAACATCCAAGAGAATTTAAGATAGTGGTAAAGAAAGCAGTATGCTTGCTAATACTCGGTCACAAAAAGGTACACTGTTCTTTGCCTTTAAATGGTTTGAATTATATGTAGTTAAGGAAGCTTGTGAGGTCCCCAATGGTTTGCTGCATGAAAAATCACAAATCAAAGCAAAGAAAAAAGTACTCAACAGGGCCCATATGTTACATAAAGATATGTTTTTCATAACTTTCTCTTCCTCTTGCTTCCTCTCTCTATACGTTTATGTGCTTCATCTTTAAATAGGCCCCAATCAGGGATTTGCCTTCCAAGGTATATAAAAAACAACCTAAATGCTTGTTTTTTGCTTCCTATTTCGCTTTCCCCTATTTTTAGCCTCTTCTGTCCAAAGATTTCTCTCTATTTATGTGACAGTCACTTCACCAACATCATGGGCAGTCTATTTTTGGGTTTGGTTGGTCAGTTTTTCATGCCAAACAGGAAGTTGTAGGGACTTAGGTTGCAGTATGGATGGAAATGGCATTAGAGCTTTTGTGTATTTGGGTATTATTGTGTTTCTTCTTGTCGGTATCTTAACAAACTCTACACAAGTATCCCATCAACAAAGAAGGTCAAGACTTTGTGGTTTAGTCATAAGGATGTGAATCTGTTTCATGTCTTTGGTAAAAGCTTCTGTTTTAGTTGAGAAAATTCTTACTACTGTTTTTATATGTATGCCTCTATTTGGACAGCAGCGGCTCAGGTTCTGAATCAAGGGCAATCAGTTCCTGCTTCATTGCCTTATACCCAAACTCCAACAACACAACAATGGCTACAGCAGGACATTCAGAGCAATTCCAACGTTCATGCAAGTTTTCTTCCCGATTCTCAAGTACAGATGCAAATAAGGCAAGAGCGTCTTCCTCAGCAGCAACCTCCTCAACAGCAACAACAGAATCCTAACTACATGTTCCAACATCAAGTGATTCAACGGCGTCCGGACGAAACAATCCGTCATGGAAATTTGCGACATTCACACATGCAGCAACAGGTTCAGCCGCCACAGCCTTGAAACGAAGCTTTTAAGGATTGAGTGAGATTGATCATTCTGGTATTGTTTCATATTTAGTGTTCTTTAGTTGATCTTGTTACGCATGTGATTTTTGTTTTTTTAATCTGCTTCGATTTTGGTTTAATTTTTCTGGTATTAATCTTCTTCGAAACTCATTCATTGTCTTCTTGCCTACCAATTTGGTAGACTTGATGGAAGGAAATAGTAACTGGAAGCCTAAAGAACAATCCATTATGAATAATGCTAATGATTGGAGATCACAGCATGAGCCTGATCTAAGGTTCAACTTTTTTTCTTATTTGTAAGCCTTCTTTCTACTAATGGTTCCTACATATTACAACAGTTGAAGCATAAGAGTTTTGCTTTGCACATAGATGTGATTATACCTAACTGATATTTTTTTCTCATGTATCTGTAGAGTTATAAGGTTGAAGAGAAGTTTCCCTAACGAAAATATAGATCAGATTAGAGATACCGCTCTCAAAATTGAGGAGAATATCTATGACATGGCCATAGATAAGGTACTCAAAATACAAATTATCTCTTATCTATTTTTTCAGAATCTGAATCTTTAAGTAGGAGAATTAGTAGAAATCATCATGCCTTGTGAAGATAGTTGCTGAGCTTTTTGCTTTTTTCACCTTGCTATCTCTCAGGATGATTAGAAGCTAAAAATAATGCAAAGGAAGTTTATGACTGAAAGAAAACGCAAAAATGTTCAATCTGGTTCTTTAGTCAAGGGAACTAATACTCTTGAGTTTTTGTGTTGAAGTATGTGAGTTTGTTGTTTCTCTAGGGTGTTTTTGTACAAGGGATTTCTCACAGATGAGGAATGTGATCATCTTATCAAACTGGTATAATCAAAACATCCTCTTTCTGGTTTTATATATTTTCCTACGAACTAGTGGTGATGAAGGAATGTTTGTGTGAAGCTTGACTGAATTCATAAACTTTGTTTTGGGTTTTAGGCAAAAGGGAAGCTTGAGAAATCAATGGTGGCGGATAATGATTCAGGTGAGAGTGTAGAGAGTGAAGTACGCACAAGTTCTGGAATGTTTCTGTCCAAAGGACAGGTGAGCTTTTGATTTTATCATTCAGAATATGTGGAGGTCCATAGCAATAATGTTGGCTATTTGTAAAGCTTTTGAATATGACATGATAAGAGGCTGTGATTTGTATATGAATCGATTCGTATGTTCAAACTGTGAGCAAAATCACCGCATTGTAGTCGATTAGCTTACTTCACCAATTAGACAGACTAGTTCTCTGTTTTCGCAACACTGTAAGATTCTGCTTCTGTTGTTGGACAAAGTAGTAGCTTGAATCAAATGTTTTATGTAGCTCACTGAATGCTGACCCTTGAGCTTGAAGACTTGAATGGCTAAGGTTTTTTTACTGTGCAGGATCATGTAGTATCTAATGTCGAGTCAAAACTTGCTGCGTGGACATTTCTTCGTCAGGGTATTTCTAAGGCATATAATTTCTCAGTTCCGCATCTTACTTTATTCTTTCAGTACTCATCCCTTTTTCCTGTGTTATCGATCAGAAAATGGGGAATCCATCCAAATATTGCACTATGAGAATGGTCAAAAATATGAACCACATTTTGATTACTTTCACGACCAGGCAAATCTAGAGCTTGGTGGTCATCGGATCGCAACTGTATTGATGTACTTATCTGATGTCAAAAAGGGTGGAGAAACTGTGTTTCCCATGTGGAAGGTAAAGACATATATCAGTTTCTAATCCATTAGTTTTCACCTAAGATTTGGAAATCATTTCCTGACTGGCCTCATCCCAATTGGATCAAGGGTCAAAAAATTCAACTGAAAGACGAAAGCTGGACCGAATGTGCAAAAAAAGGCTATGCAGGTAAACCACACACACAGAGAATACTGTATCTTATGTTTTAGATGTGGAAACGTTTAGAAATTTATGTTAATATATATATATATATATATGCAGTGAAACCGATGAAAGGGGACGCATTACTCTTCTTCAGTCTTCAACAAGTCATTTGACAGAGCAGAGCGTCTAAGAGGAAAGCTGAGTGTAGAGACGAGAATGAGAACTGTGCAAAATGGGCAAAGTCAGGGGAATGCGAGAAGAATCCAAGTTACATGGTTGGTACAGAAACAGAACTTGGATACTGCAGAAAGAGCTGCAAATCTTGCTCACCTTGAGAACAAGTAATATCAAATCTCTTAGTAAAGGATCAAAATTTTGTATAGTGGTTTTTTGCCATTCAATGTAGAGGAAATATTTAAAACAAGCTCTAAAAGAGACAAATCTTAATCTATGTGTATTTCATGTTTCGGTTTCAAGCAAGCAATTCATGATACATGAATTATGTATCAATATACTCTTCTCTGTGTAGTGTACATGAGATGATAGTTGTTGTGTAAACTACGTCATGCACTTCGAAACTCTTTATATTTCTAATGAAATGTAACAATCATGCATTTACCGTTAAATTAGAAGCCTTCAAGCATGAGATCTGATAAACAAAATTTATTGATAAAACTGGTTTCTTTTGCTCTGGAGAAGAAAAACACAAAGCCCAAGTGGTTTAAAATGTAATTGAACACTGTTTGGATCATAGTAGCAATCTTATTGTGGATGGATCAGTATGCGACTTAATGTCTTGGTCCATTGGAATTTTATAGGCCTCAAAATTGAAGTTAGTCATTGGGTATGCCAATTCTAAAAGTCAAACCAAACACGTCACAATTTACCTTTGTTGACTTTTTCGGCATGAGAGATCATGGGCTACTCAAGCTCAACCACTACACTACCACTCTCGAAATCCCAAATCATTACCCTTTCCATTTAATTAAACTTATAATACTAATTCCCAAATCAAACATGATCAACAAGTCTCGGACATGAGAATCCGTTCAAATATTTTTCTAAAATTGAGGTAACCATCCTCGGGTTCATACTGAATCAATACAAACCAAGCGATAAATTAAAGGCGTAGTTAGATATACTATCGACAAACCGATTAGTTTCTCTGTACAGGTGAAAAATAGAACTATCTAATTCTTTGATAACAAGTCATATCACAAACGTGCTAGGAATGATAGCAGGTGAAAATCTTCAATACTTATCAAAAGAAACCCCACCACCATCTCATAATCAATCTCCAACTCCAATCTCAAAACACCCTCCTCCCATGTTATGCATAAACTGTAGTAAGCACCCCAAAAGTTCCGCTAGATGGGTTGAGCACACACCTATATTCAAAGCAAACCCTTTGCACCAAACTCCTCTGTCATTTCGTAGAACCCCTCCTACAGTCGTCGATCATGGGTTTCCATGCGATTCTCCATATGTATTGATCTTGAACCAAGCCTCCTCCAGAAGTTTCCACGAGATGAGTCTTTCCACCCTCCCACAGATGACTGAGGGGTTTGATGTTACCGTGAACGTCTTCCAAACCTCATTCGCCAGCTCACAGATAAACTTTACTCTGTCACGACACCTATCTATCTCTCCAAACAAGTATCCGCATCTCCATTTCCAACTCCACCATAGACCCATGGCAAAAGTAGTGGACGACAATGTAGCTTCATGTCGATCATGCCTGTCAAAAGTAGTGGACCACAATGTATTTTTGTCACCAACTAGTCGAGAAGCGTTGATTAAAGCGACTTTAAAGTATATGCCTACTTATGCCATGAGTTGTTTCTTGTTGCCAAAAGCCATATTGAATACTCTGACAAAAGCTATAAGGAACTTTTGGTGGACAGGAACAAAAGACAAACAAAGAATATTGTGGATCTCGTGGAAGAAAGTTTCTAATCCACGCTCTGAAGGTGGCCTTGGCATTCGAGATATGAATAACTTCACTATCGCGCTCCTTGCTAAACAAGCATGGCGAATCTACTCGAAGCCAAATTCGCTACTATCCAAGATCTATAAATCAAATTACTTCTCCAAAGGCTATTTCTCAAGTGCGGACCCAAGTCATAGACCAAGTCATGGTTGGAGAAGCATTCTAGAAAGGCAAACAAATACTAATGGCTCACCTTCAATAGAAAATAGAGAATGGAAACCCTATCAATATCTAGTAGGATAACTGGATCCTGAAGCATAATGGAGGTTACAAACCAGCACATGGTCTAGGGAAGATTCTCTATCCAAATCTCAAAGTGTAAGATTTGATTAATGCAGATAATTGGGAATGGAACATGACTCTGATAAATGCTTTACTTGATCCAGCAGATGCATTCCTGATTGAAAATACTCTTCTTCACCACACGGAGCCGAATGATTTCTCACTTTGGACAGAAACTAGAATGAAGATTTACACTGTCAAAAGTGGCTATAAGACTCTTCAAAATAAGCAATCATCATCGAAGAATGTGAATGCTACATCAACTCATATGCCTCCCAAGAAGGTAATCAAAGATATATGGGACCTCAATTGCCCACCGAAAATCAAATTCTTAATTTGGAGGTATCTGCACAATGGATTACCAACAATGGAAAATCTCAAGAAGAGAAAATTGAAAATTTGGAAGGATTGCCCTTGATGTGGTGAATAAGAAACAATGCTGCATTTTTTGTTCCATTGTAGAGTTTTAAGGGAAATATGGGATCTAACACCTCTTCATAAACATCTCTTCTCTAGAGACAATGGATTCGGTATGATGCATATATCAAAACTTTCTGAGGGACTCAAACGCACAATCGGCTATTTCCTTCTATGGCAGGTGTGAAAATCTAGAAATGAGTTGCTTTATGAAGGAAAAAGGAGGAGTATCCCTCATACTATTAACATGGAAATTCTCAAGCAACAAGCATGGATAAAAGCAAATGAGAAAGAAGATCAAGTTCCATCTTAGAGACCAAATGACCATACAAATACTGATCCAGGTGCCCATCAATCATCAATCCCGAACCAAGACCATCATATTACCAGGTCAAAACCATTATGCCACTACTCTTGCTATGTGGATTCCTCTTGGAGATCAAGATCAGAACCAATTGGCGTCGCTTGGATTCTTAAGAATGCAAAAAATCGAGTTATAATTTTGGGCATATGTAGTTTTAACAGGACATAAACGCCAGTAAAAGCTGAAGTCATGGCATTGTCATATGATGTTTAAACATTTCTCTGTGTTGAGTTATGATGATATCAACTTCTATACTTATTCTAAACAGGTACACGATTGCCTCAAATCAAATTTGGATCAAGGAACAAATCGATCACCAATGGAGAATTTGCAACACCATCCTCTTAAAGACCAGCTTCATTAGATCCTCCAACTCATAAGGCACATAAAAGGATTCAAGTTTGACATCATTAGAAGAATTTAAAATCAAGAGGCATATCTACTCTCAAATGAAGCTCGTTTAAATGCATATCCCAAACTTATCTCTTAGAACCCATTGTAGATTGTATCTCTAAACTCTATGTACCTGTTTCAATCAAGTAAAATAAGTATGTTCTTCAAAGAAGAAAAAAAGAAAAAAAAGTTAATTTGCCTATACTTATGGGAGCCTATAAGAAAAATTCTTGAGTCGCCCACAACTCAAATAAGCACCTTTTGATGGAAGATCAGACCTGCTTTATTACGAAGATAGTTTTATAATATATTTATTCTATTTTAATATAATATATTTCAGGACAATGAAATTTTTTAATATTTTAAAAAGTTGTCTAAATTAATCCCTTTTTCTTAAAGAGTAATCAATATAAGTTTAGTAATTTGTACTTTTCCACTAATTAATGTAAATATTTATTAGGGAGAATTTTTTAAAAGTGCTTTTTTATCCTATGTTCGTGTAGTTAGACATTTCACATATTTTATATTCATTGTGACTAAAATAACCTTAATGAATGTTTAGAGACAAATCAGACATTAAAAATAAATCTACAAAAATATTGAATCATTTTCTAAGGTAAGTTTACTTAATTAACAAATTAATTATGGTAAATCATAATTACATGAATTTTGGAATCCATTACACATTAGTGTAGCCATAATACATATTCTAGATTGCTTTGTTAATTAACTGTATTCTGGATCCCGATCGAGAACAAAATACTTCAGAAAACAATCCAGAATACGTGTTCAAGATCCATAATACGTATTCTGGATTGCTTTGTTAATTAACTATATTATGGATCTGGAGTCAGAATACGTATTTTGGATCAATATCCAGAACCAAATGCTTAACAAAGCAATCAAGAATATGTATTCATAGCGTAGATTATAAACTTTATGCCATGAGATTCACGGTATTCTTTGTTTTTCTTTTGTTCATGTCCACCAACAAAAATTCCTTATAGCTTTTGTCAGAGTATTTGATATGGTTTTTGGAAACAAGAAACAACTCATGGCATAAATAAGCATAGACATTAAAACCACTTTAATCAACGTTTCTCAACCAGCTAGTGACAAAAATGTATTGTTCCACAATGAGATCTTCTGCCTAAGGTTATGAAGCAGATAGGTGAATATCGAACCTTTGTTTCGACCAATATGATCAAGTAGGCTAAGGTATTTCCCAAATCCTCCGACTCTATGAATATCAAGGGTCTCACAAATCTAATTTTGAACTTGGGGTAAAATGTCCTTACCAAAGAATAACGAAGATTTGTGATTGTTTATCTTTTGTGATGATAAATCCCCATAGAGTTGAAGGACTTCCTTGAGATGTTGACTATTTGTTGCTACTGCACGACAAAATAAGAAAGGGTCGTCAGCAAACAAAAGATGAATGGGAGTCGGAGCACCTTGACAAATTTTAAAACCTTGAAGCTTCACTAAGCTCTGAGAGTGGTGAATAAGACCAGTAAGGCCCTGAGTACAAAGGATATAAAACGTAGGGCGATAAAGGATCGCCCTGAAGGATTCCACGAAATGGCTTAATCTGTCCCATATGCCTACAATTCAAAAGCACCGAGTAATTAACTGATTTCAAATATTTTAATATCCAATTCCTCCAAATACTCGAGAAACTCAATCTATGCATGATTATATCTATGAAGATCCATTATAGTTTATGAAAGGCTTTACTAATATCCATTTTCACAGCTAAGCTAGGTGTTTTGTGCTCCTTGGAATGAAGGGAATGCATAATCTCATGAGCAAGTAAACTGTTATCCAAAATTTTTCTCCCAGGGACAAAAGCAGATTGCTCATCAGAGATGATCTGAGATAGCTAGGGTTTTAAATGATTAGCTAAGACCTTTGAGAGGATCTTATACGAAACATTACAAAGACTAATTGGTCTGTAATCCTACATACTTTGAGGGTTTTTAGTTTTAGGAATAAGAGTGATGTAGCTCGAATTCATCGCGGGAATATATTTGATTAATAATAATAATATTTAAATATTGATCAGATATAGATATATTATTTTTTGGTGTATGTTTAAAAATATTTTTCGGAGATTTAATATTATGAGATATAGTTATAAATTTAGCTAATAAGAATATAATTTATTCCAATTGATATACATTTTAACCTAGGAAAGTTTTTTTATATCCAAAATATATGATTCGTAAGTAAATTTAATATTCAATTTATTAAATTGAATTTTAATAATTTTATTTTAGATGTATTATTTAATGGGTACATTCATATTTCATATCTCTATAGTATTATTTCATGATCATTTTTAAGAAAATAATCTTGAAAACATTAAAATATTACATGATATGCCATTAGAAAAAAACAATTTTAATAGCAAAATAAAAATATTTATTAAGGATAAAATTGGAAATATA
>OVAO01000482.1:0-20928 GCA_900406285.1 Biscutella auriculata | reverse complement strand
GTACTAACAAGTTAACTTCTTAAAAATTAGATGCCTTTCTTTTGAATTACATGCTTCGTTAACACTTTAACTTGTTAGTAGCATTTAGAAGAATTAACAAAATTAGTAAATATGCTAACATATGCTTAATTTTTTCGTATCATTAAATGTTTCATTAACCTGTTAGTTGTATTTAGAAGAATCAATTAATGCAAAAGTTTTTTTACCTTTATTTATGTCTATAAAATTTAAAATGNAAAGTTTTTTTACCTTTATTTATGTCTATAAAATTTAAAAATATTTAATTTCCTAGTTATTTAAATGAAACATAGATTACATTAATAATTTTTAATAAAATATTATTAAAATTAATTTGAAAATTTGAAAATTTTAAAAATTTCATTTATATTTTTAACTTTAATATTTAGTTGAAATTTTTTTGCCCCCACTCAAAAATATTTCTAGATCCGCCACTGGTGGGAGATGTTCTAGTTAGCAATCAATTTCCGGATGTTGTCCCTGATATGCTACACAAAGAACCAGAGATGGTGTTGTAGAGAAGAATGGTGCAGAGA
Organism: Biscutella auriculata; assembly: GCA_900406285.1. Taxonomy (NCBI): domain Eukaryota; kingdom Viridiplantae; phylum Streptophyta; class Magnoliopsida; order Brassicales; family Brassicaceae; genus Biscutella; species Biscutella auriculata. The sequence goes on along the minus strand of OVAO01000482.1, from coordinate 20,374 downwards.
CTGGGACAAGTCTAATGCAAATGCTGATTAAATGGACCAACATGGATGAGGCTGAAACTACATGGGAATACTTCTTTGATCTTCAAAAGAGGATTCCAAATTTTCAACCGTGAGGTCCCGATTGTTCAGAAGGGGAGGATTTGATATAGTTTGGAAATCCAAACATATAAGAGATACGTGTAGCAGAGAGATTGGTAGATAAAAGAAAAACGACAATAACGACATGATGATCTGACGGCTAGGATAAAGCGAGATCAACGGTTGAGATCAAAAAACGAGAATAAAGAAAGCTCAGTTTAAGAAACATAATCGTAGCTCATTTTTCAGTTTAAGCAAAAAATTGTAATCGTTTCTTTCTGAGATTTTTGTGTAGCTTCGTCATCCTCTTCATGGGATTTGTATTGAATTCGTGAAAGGTGATTGAGAATTCGTTGTTTTCAGAACATTGGATTCTCGTTATTCAGTTAGTGTTAAATTGATTGTTATGTTTGGATTGTTTCAATAATATATAGTATTGTGAATCAGTTAATTATTTGTGATAATCTAGAATTATAAGAAGATTTTTTATTTGGAGTTAATTGATGTATACATGTTTTTTATTTAGAATTATCTTGATATAAACATGAGTATTCAATGTTGATAGGATCACTATAACAAACCGACGAACCGTTTTTTATTTATGTGAAGTTATTTTGACACGAATATATCTATACTATTAAAAGAAGATTTATCTATTTAAAAAGTTATAATGAACTATTTTATTTAATGACTAAACATATATTTCGTTACATAATTTAATATCTATATATCAAAGATGTTAGGAGAAAATATTTAATAATTAGAAACTAATAATTATTCTAAAGGAATATTCGGAATAATTAAAACTCTATAAATATTCTAAAAGAATATTCAGAATAACTATAATCCCATATATATTCTAAAAGAATATTTTGATTAACTAAAAAACCATAAAATAATAAAAGAAAAACTAAATTAAATCATATATTTAACAACTTATTTCTCAACCCCATCAATTTAATTTATAAATTTTAACTATAAATCATATATATTAATTGAGAACCCGTTTAACCTATGTCGCGCTCATTGAGTAAATTAAGGGAAATATCATTAAATCCAACCAATAAAATTATTCAAATTTTAAATAGGTTTTATTGAGAATTATGTGTTATAAATCAAAAACATGTGAACATATCATATATATTAATTGGGAACCCACTTAGCCTAGGTGTCACTCACATAGTTAATTTAGGAAATATAATATTCAATTTTTCGGTGTTTAAAATATTCAAATTTCTATCGAAATTTAGAAAATATTATATTAAGTTTGAATATTTTAATATATAGATTTTTAGTATACTTAATTTTCAGAATTTAAAATACTTAGTTTTTGTCAATCATATCTAACAATTACAAGAAATAACTTGAAATTAACCCTACAAAATATTATACATATATATCAATATAATATCTAATCTCACGCATGACATGGGTCAAAATCGAGAGCGTGCCTGAAATGGCATATTGAACATGTTTACAAGTCTTGCAGCCACAGTTTGAATTTCAGTGTCATCGTTGATTTAAATAAGTGTGCAATTACAATAAGAGCCCTNGAAAAAAAAAAAAAAAAGAGGGGGGTTTCCATCCCCCCCCCCCCACTCTCATCAACGCGCCTGGCGCTAGATCGTATAATTTCGACCCGAATTATTTTTGATCCGGATTCCCTATTTTGCCAAACTTTCCTTAATTTCATTCAATTTTATCGACCTTAAACGCAAATTTGAAGCTCCAACAGCACCTCGCCCGAGCGGGACCGAACTTATACGTTATTCTTAGTTGTTCCCTACACATCGTATACGTTTCTGTAGCCATTCACGAGCAATTTTTCTCAATTTTGCCAGGAAATTACGGGATTTGTGAGAAACGTTTATAATAATTCGAATGAAAACTGGTAAACTGGTACAACTTAGAGTTGTATTTTTAATATTTCGAATGACAACTAGTCAACGGTACAACTTAGAGATGCGTTTATAATAACTTGAATGACAACTGATCAACTGGTACAATAATTCGAATAAATTTCCGTTTTTTGCTCGATCATAGAGACATCACAACATTAAGAAAACACAACATTAAAGAAAGAAAGGTTTATAATAAGAGAAGAGAAAGACCAATCTACTAATCTAAGAACAAATGTATGTTGATCACTCCATAAACATAAGCAAAAACGTTGAAACATAAACATAAATAAAACTACCACCGACTGAAGTACAATCAATGTGTGATTTCACGGTCCCATAAACAAATGTGACATAGGGTAAAGTAGAAATAAGCTTGTCGTACATATCGCCATAACCATCCTAACCAAGACCACGCGGTAACAAGTTGTTCGGCCCACAGTTGCACCTATCACGAACATAGCTTGTTATGAGTTCTCTCGCCATCAGTCTACCCATCCATAAAACGGTCCGAATACTTTCACGGATATTTTCGTTCTCCCCGATCGTGTGTGACAACATGAATTTAATAAAACAAGATAATATGTCGAAACCCTTTAGCTTCGATTCGCCACCATTACACAAAAGGATCGAGCCATAAACATGCCGTGATGGCCTGTTTCCTTTTTTTGCAGCGTCTACTAACTGTTTGAATCCTCTTTGTCTTATTTTATCACTACTTTTTGGGGAGAAGTAGTTATGGAGTCATGTGCGGTACAAAGCTTTGACATTTCCAGCCTTGCGAAATCTCCTAAGTCGCTTGGACAAATGGCGTAACAGGTTTTCATCCCACAGACTATAAGGGTGATAATAAGGGGCTCGAGAATAAGAGAGTTTAGCCATCGAACATCGCTTGAGAACATATATAGAGTTGGCATGTTTTTTAAAGCCTTTTGACACTCGATCGAGACTTCCAATATCAGAGAAGTTATTATCGGTGACACGAAGACATATTTCTTGGAGAAGATGGTCAGTTAGATTATTAAGAGAAACTCCTTCAGACAACATTTTTAAAGATTTTTTTCTATTTTGGTGAAGACAGGGTAATGGAGGAAGTTAACGAAGAGAAGAAAAATAAGTAGTCGACTTAATCGATATAATGATTCAATGGGAGTAATGAAAGAAAATTAATGCTAACTTCATTGATATTTATTTTATTGAATGGGTGCGAGCAGAGTTTTTGTTGGTTAATCACAAACGGCATAATGATGATACAACTAGACTACTATATGTTGGTTGGTCGGTTGAATTAATTTGGAATTAATCACAAATTTGATACAAAACCGTTTTATACGGTTTACATGAGGGTTTGCAATGTATTAATTGGTTGTAAACTAAATTAAATTAATTTATTATTTATGTTGGTTAAATAATTGATGTGATACGTTGACAAAAAAATTGATGTGATACAAACAAAGATAATTAAAAACGAGTTCGGGCTTGGAAAATGTATACAACTGGACTGTTATATTCAATTGAGTTATGCATGGTATATGTGTACAACTGGACAACTATAGTCGACATAGTTATGCATGGAATCATAAGACTGAACAAAACATTAGGAAACATCAAGAAATAAGATCAAGAGAAACTTGATGTCTTCTCGCCATCTTAATTTGACAATGTGGTTGAATTCTTTGACCGTTTTTTCTTAATAAAGATAAGAAGAGGTGCGATTAGTGAGGTGTGATTAATGAAGGAAAGGGGATGAGACATTGGTTTGATACAAAACGATATAAGTGTTTAATTGGTTTGATAACTATGCGTAATGATTAAACAGTGGACTCTACAACTGGACTAATATGTTCGAATACATGATGTCATGGTGATATCATACATTTAATAAAATAAAATGGGCCAACGATAAAATTGTTAAGGCCTAATAGTTTTAAAAAGCGTAATTGATTTCCGTAGATAACTTTTCACATTATATGAAAGCTTATACCATTAGTTTTAAAAAGCGTAATTAAAAATCGTAATTCACATTAGTTATTAAATAAGTTCCCTTTTCATTAAGAGCCCTTTCATTTATTGCAACCTTTCTCCTCTTTTTTAAGCTTATTAAAGAAGCAGTTGTCTTCTTCAACAAAAGAAAAAACAAAGACAAAACGAAAGAAAAGCAAACACAGTTAGTATGACGAACATAACTCCTTCTCTTGTTAATCTTCCCGACGAACTTCTTGAAGATATCACCTTACGTGTGGCGTGGTCGAGCGTCAAAGAGGGTGCATATCTCAGGAAGGTATCCTAAGCATTTAGAAGGCACTGGAAGACTGAAGGCATTCGAAAAGAATGTCATCTCGGTCCCCTAGAATTTGAACCAGCCATAGGAGATAGTGGAGAGAAAATGAGTTTAGTCGTAGCCATGACACAGTTTTGTCAGGCCGGGAATCCCGATGCTCTTTACAAGGAAGAGATCACTTCCTACTTCGACAACAGAAGAACAGAGAGAACAGATGAAGGTCTAGGACACTTAGAAACCGCTGCAGAGAAAGGTCATATCAAAGCATGGTATTTCTACGACATGATTCTAGTGTGTTCGGATCTCGAAAGCAGAGACAAAAGTTTCGACATGTTGTCTACGCTTATGAAACCATCGTTGCTGGAATCCATGTGTCGGATGGCGCAACTGAGTGATGATCTCACGTCTAAATATTTACCGAAGGTACATGAAGGTGCAAGTAAGGTCGTTGATATTGTGGTGGAGAATCATGCTGATTGCGACTGTGATGATCCAGACGGCAACCGTGATTATATGGATGAAGCGTTAGGAGGAGTGTTGAAACAGTCGCGTATGACTCCCCTAATGATCCGATGTGTCAGAAATGTTTCTGGGACCGTGAAACAAATCTCTTATTTCATATTGTCTATGCACCCTTTATGAACCCTTGGCTTTAATGGTTCAACTTTAATTTTAAAAGACTTGTTTATATCCTGTGTATTTACCCCACGTCTAGTTGTTCTAGTTGTCCATAATTTAATGCCTTATAGTAGTCCAGTTGTCCATACTTTCATGTCTTATAGTAGTCCAGTCGAGCACAATTTCCTGTTTATCAATCCATCCTAATTCTCACATAATTTTTAATTACTTAATTTGAACAATTTTGAGTTGTTACAAAACATTAATTAAATTTACAACGCGTCATTTAAATCTCTATTTGCACACCTCATTCTTCTCTTACGCAATAAAGTTTTGTATCAAATCAATTTAATGCTTGCATCGCATTATCCCACTCTAAAACAATAGTCGTCCAATTGTATAATCATTACGTCGTCTGGAAGAGGACGAACGAGTATTCGAACCCTAAAGTCTATTCGCACCCTTTCAATCAAAATATATATCAATTAAATAGGATTTACGTGTCATTTATTGCTCCAATTGCATCATTATATCTATATAACCTACTACGCTCCCCACTACCCTCAATTATTTCTTCTTCTCTTCATTAAATTGTTCTGTTATCTCGTCTTTGCAAAAACTACAAAAAACAATTTCGAAGCACACGAGGATGATCCCCCTGATGATACGATGTGTCTGAGATGTTTCTAGGCACGTGAAATTCATCTCTTACTTGATTGGCTTTAACAGTTGAACTTTTATTGTAAGAATTTCCTTAATTTCAAGTTGTCCATAATTTACAGTTGTTCCAGTTGGTCATATTTACAGTTGTTACAGTTGTCCATAATTTCCTTTATCACTCCTTCTAACTTGAGTTGTGACAGAATTTAATTTACAATCTGCCAACAAAGTTTATTTTACACCCTGCCAACAAAATTTAATTTACAACCTGCCACCAAAATAAAAACCAAATTAATTCATATATCCTCTTCTTATTCTCTTAAGCAATACAGTTTTGTATCAAATCCCTCCCACTACTTCTTCTTATATTCATCAAATTGCATCACAAGTTTTGTATCACAAGAGCATGAGGGCTAACGTCGGAATAACTTATTCTCTGGCTGATCTACCCGGCGAACTTCTGGCATATATCACCTTCCGCGTGGCGAGGTCGAGTGTTATAGAAGTTGCATCTCTCAGCAAGGTAAACAAAGCGTTTAGAAGGCATTGGAACACTGAAGGCGTTCGAGGGGAATATCATCTCGGTCCATTGGAATTTGAACCAACCATAGGAGACAATGCAGAGATAAGGAGTTTAGCCGTAGTCATGACACAATTTTGTCAGGCTAGGAATCCCAATGCACTTTACATGGAAGGAATCACTTTCTACTTCGATAAAAGAAGAACGGAGAGAGCGGGTAAATGTCTGACGCAATTACACATCACTGCAGAGAGAGGTCACATAAAAGCGAGGTATATCTACAGCCTGATTCTAGTCTGTTCAGATCTCCAAAGAAGAGATCAAGGTTTCGCCATGTTGGCTACGCTTATTAAACCATCGTTGCTGGAATCCGTCATTGAGATGACGGATGTGAGGAACAACCTTGTGTTGGATCTATACATTTTACGGAAAGGTATAGATAAGTCCAAGGATATGGTACTGAACTATGTTTCTCATTGCAACTGTGACGAAGTCCACAACGTGGATTATATGGACAATCTATTTGAATGGAGGGCAGACACAGTTGGACAGTATGACCCCCTTAATGCTCTGATGTGTCAGGGATGTTTTTGGGCCCGTGAAACCACTATGTTTTTCACTGCCCAAATAACTTATTTTCGCCATAAGTTTCCCAGTCGTAAAGTTGTCTAGTTGTCCAAAATTTCTGGTTTGTTTAATGTTGAACTTTGTTTATGTTTAAGGATTTAAACTATGTTGTTTATAAACTCAAATCGAATTGTCGAGAAGTCTATCAGTTTTCTAAGTTCTTTTCGATTTTGGTAGTCGAGATTTTGTCGAAGACAAACTTAGAATTTTAAATAATAGAGTCCCAATTGATTAAATCGGGTTAGTGAATTTGAAATATTTCAGTTAATCGGGTCCAATTGATGAAATCGGGTGTAATTTATGCAATTGGGTCTGTTACTGGTTTTATCCAGAATTATTTTATGAACTGGATGGGTTACTCGACCGACCCCAGGTTTTGCTTGTAATTATTCAACTTTTGGTTGGACAGTTTGATATTTCACCATTTTCCCTTATTAAAATAATTATATTAGGAATCATTTTAAATAATGGTGACATCTCGGCTCCAAAGTTTATTAGTTGTGGCATTTCATACATTGTTCCATCAAAATCTAGTATACTTTTAAACTAAAACCAACCCTAATAATATTTTAACTAAGTAAATATTATTCAAAATTTTCATATTAATTTCAAATAATATATTAATATTAATTTGAAATAAAATACCTGCACATGGCGCAAACTAATTCTAGTCCCATATTTAAACAAAATAAATCTAAAGCAAAATGTCATAATTAACTATTTCCTAGGATGACTATGCAAATTTTTTGTTACAATAATATTACTTTTCTACCATAATATATCATAAGTTAAAAAATATCTTTAGAGAAGTATTCTTTTTTATTTAACTTTTATGATTTAATATTTTAATAATATTATTCTCTATAATAATTATTTCGAATTATTTTTAAAATATCCTTAGAGAAATATTTTTTGTTATGTATTTTTCGGATTTAATATTTGCCAGGAAATATTGAATAATTTTAAAGAAATATTATGATTGCATGTTCAATTAATTTTTTTTTCAATCAAAATTATTATTACAACAAAATACGATTCGCGTAGTTCAAATAATATTTTAGAATCATTAAATTGTAAAACATAAATTACTTGTCAACATTTTTAATAATAGGTTAAATTTATTTATATTAAAAAATAATATTTAAAATATATCTTTTACTTAATTAGATATTAGTCAATATTCCTAAATAATTTCCAAATAAAAAAATAATTCATGTGTAACTTACACATTATAAATATTATCATAATTTAATAATTTGACGTGTTAATTATTAATGTTAATTTCAAAATAAAAATTACTCACGTTGAACACGGGTTCAATTCTAGTGTTTTTTAATGCAGATACGATCTCCAAAACAGACACAAAATTGTTAGAATAATATTCTTCGATTTGTTTCGGGAAGATCTTATTTAACAAACATAAATAATAATTTGTGGATAATATAACAACTATGTTATTGATCTACAATAAGATAATTATTGTTAAGATTATATTAAGAATATCATTTATAAGCAAAACACATTATGGATTATATTAAGATTATAATTGTTATCAACAATTATTTTGGATATTATGATCATTTCGATTTATTGTTATATTTTTGTTAGATTTTTTTTGCGATAGTCTTGTATAATGCATTTAGATTTGTTCAATTTAAATTTGTTATATTTAACTTGGAAAATCTTCAAATCTCGATTTAAAATTTATATATATCCAAGTTTTATGCTTAATGAATTTATATTGTTGGTTCTTTAAATTGATATTTTTCAATAGCATCTAAAGTAATTTTCAATGTAGTTAAGTTCATATTCATAAATGTATTTATGAACTAATATTATACTAGAATTTTACATGCTTTGTGTGCAAAATGATTTGTTTTCAAATTTTAGTTTTAAGATATTTTTTTATTTTTATATATTTTAGTTTTAAATGTGTGATATCTAAAAATATCAATGAAGAATTTTCTGTAAATGTACATAATTTTATAATATTTTGTATTAAATAGTAATATTAGTTGAGCATATTAGCTATCTAATTTTGTAATATATGTTGAATCCAGACAATAATTTTATTGTGGTTAACCTAGTTGACCTTTGAATTGTTTTCATATTTTACCCTTGATAATTATTTAACATTGTTCTTTCATATGGTTTTTTATAATGATATAAGATTGTACTATTATATAATTTTAAGTTTATTTTATAGATGTACTTCTTAAATAATAACATAAATGATTTACTGACATTTTTGTTAAATTTATTTTGAGAAAATTATGTATAACAAAATCTAGATTTATTGTAATTTAAAATTTGTTAGATTTATTTTACGAAAACCTTCAGAGATTTATAATATATATATATAAGTTTTAACTCTTAATGAAATTTTTATTTCTATTATATTTTTCAAAAACATCTAATATAATTTTTAATTTTTAAAATTCATATTCATAAATGTATTTATGAAATCATACTATAGAGAAAAGTTACAGAGTTCTTTTTTTCTATCAACAAATATATAAAAATATTATTTAATACATTATGATTAACACTTGATATTTATATATAATGTTTTTTGATAAACATAAGTTAGTATACATATATCTTTTACTGTTAATACTTCTATATAAATATATTGTTAAATAAAACTAATTTGAAATTAACAAAGATTAGAATACTGCTTTGAAATACTCTTAGTACTAATTTATTATGGGCATGTTCGTTTCTACATTCGGATGGAACATCAGGATGCAAACACTCAAATATTGTTTGTTTGACTACTTTGGATTTGTATCTAGATGCTAAAATGTTCAACTATAGGTATTTAAGATGCTAAAAATTGTGGAGTTTGCATCTCAAAATCTTAAAAATCAATTTTTCGCCAAAAACACAGAATTTTGGTTTTATAGGAAAAACAAGAATCCCGGGTTTTCGGGAAAAACGTAGAATCGAGGGTTTATAGAAAAATGTGAAATACAGAATTTTCGAGAAAAATACGGAATACGCTGATTGAAGGAAAAACTGAGAATCTAGGGTTTTTGAAAAAACGCGGAATCCAAGTTTTTCTGGAAAAATACGGAATGTTGTTTTTTGGCAAAAACGTGGAACTCCGGTTTTCCGAGAAAAATGGAGAATTCCGATTTTTCGAGAAAAACGTGGAATTCTGATTTCCCAGGAAAAACGCGGAATCCATGTTTTTCGGAAAAAATGCAGGATTTCAGTTTTCTGGGAAAACACGGAATCCAAGTTTTTCGAAAAAACGTGAAATTCTGGATTTTTTGGTAAAACACGACATCCCGGTTTTTCGAAAAAACGCGAAATTCTGGTTTTTCGAATTTATTAATGCGTCTTTTCGGAAAAAACGACTTTTCATAAAATGCGAGTTTTTGGAAAAGCGACTTTTCAAAAAATGCCGGTTTTCGGAAAAGCGTCTTTTCGGAAAATAAGATTTTTCAGAAAAATGGCTCTTAGTAAAATGCGGCTTTTCATAAAATGCGGTTTTTCTGTTAAAGCGGGTTTTTTTAAAAGCGACTTTTGGGGAAAAACGGCTTTTCAAAAAACATCTTTTCGAAAAAGGCAACTATTCATATCCAACAAAACTCTATCGTGCTTTGGTTTTCTGGGACTGAGTTTGGTAATGTGGTTCACCAGTTTCCCTACACCAAACAACATCTAGCACTGGTAATACTAGGCAGTAAACTATCATAAGGGGTCAGTCATCGCTTCAAGAGTAAAGTCCTAGTGAGTTAGAAAATAAGGCTAATCACGGGAATCACACAAGGCATATCGTGGCCAATGGCGCACACCCCCATACTTACTTCACATTTTCCCAGTGTGAGAGAGGACCTGAAAGTGCAATTCTTCATCGTTTTATTTCGAGGATGCTGTCGAAGTCATGGTGATTTGTGTGGAGATTGGATAACGGGCGAGACGTGTTCTTCTGGAACTGGGTAGTCGGTTCGATGGAACTGATATGGTTCGATCGAACTCTACTGGGCTGGCTATGTGGTTCGATCGAACTCCCTGAGGTTCGATCGAACTTTGCTAGTCTGGCTTTCTGGTTCTGTCAGACACCTTGGGGTTCAAACGAACACTACAATTTCAACTTTATGGTTCGATCAAACTCCTTGAGGTTCGATTGAACTTGAGTGTATGTCATTTGGAAATCTTTTTTTAAATCACCTGAAACTCATCAAAAACAACAAACCTTTGAAAAGAAGAAAAAAAAATTGTGACCAGATTTTAATGGTGTATCGATGGGTTGCTTCCCATAAGCGCTTGTTTAACATCGTGAGCCTTACGGTGGTGTTCCAATAAGGTAATGGTTGGGGGTGGAAAGAGGAGTTGCAACTCTTTTCTTATTGCTTCTCTTTCTCCATCTTCTCCTTACCTTCTTTTTTGGGTTGAAGTCTCATCATCAAAGACGTTCTTGTCAATGATTTGCTTAAACCCTATTAAAGATGAGTCCTGATCTAGATCGCATTCATGAACAGGAGCAAAGAAGAAATTCTTGGATATGTAGGAAAAGACTATCCGGTTCTTGGGTAGATCCAAAATTGCCCCCACATTTGCTAGGAAAGATCGTCCAAGGAGCAATTCATTGTTGGGTTGGTTCTCCATGTCCATGGCATAAAAGTCTGTAGGAACCAAACATTCTCCTACCACTAGCGTAACATTTTCCCAAATACCATCAGTTTTGGACCCAAAAACGTTAGCAAAATGGAGATTTTTCTTGGAGGCTGCAAGCTCGCGCACCCCTAACTTCACTGCTAATTTGTTGGACATAACATTCACAAAGGATCTAGAATCACAAAGAGAGGTTTTGAGTACATACCCGTTAATGCAACAAGAGATGATAAATTTTCCAGGAACTTCATTCTTGATTAGCTCCCTCAAAGTTGTGAAGCCTGCTCCTCTATCAATCAAAGCCTTCACTCCCTCAACTGTTCTCATCCCTTCTATGAGATCCTTGAAGTATATCTCATGTGAGAGAACCTTCTTTCCTAAGGCAACATCTTTCTTCTTTTTCTTCTTGTTGCGCTTAGATGCTTTCTGCTCCTTGAACTGTGGTTCCTATTTGGGAATAAAAACAGAGGAGTTGTCAGAAAGAGATGTATCTACTTGAGCAGTTTGCGTTGAAACTGATTCTAATGCCGTGTTCAAGCTATGGTTGATTCTTCCCAGATGTCGGTTGGCCTGGAAGAGGTGAGTGATGGATGGATCTGGTTTGAACTGGTGGGTTTGATTAAAATATGACTGTTGATGGGTTCGATCGATTTCAGGGGAGGTTCGATCAAACTTTGGGTTAAATTTTCCGAAAAATATAGTCGTTTGACTACATGAAGTGAGGTTTGATCGAACTTAGTGGCAGTATGCTTCATTAGTTTGATCGAACTCAGTGGCGGTATGATAGAACTTGGCCTGACGAGCTCTCTCAGCTTCTTCCATGTCGTTATGAGCGAATGCAGCAACTCTTTAGTGTGGGATCCCTTCGTTTGCTCTAACTTGGGCTAACAGATCGCCTCACTTGTCATATTCTCAATAACTACGTTAATACCCTTGGAAGCTTCAAATTTACCTGGAAGAACTCTCGATGGTGACTTGATCGATGAGGCTAGTTGGAAAACTTGGTTGTCCAAGACCTTTAAGTGAGCCCTAAGATAAGTCATGGTAGTTGTCAGTTGGTGAGGGCAACAACTATTGTGTTGGTTTGAGCCTAGGGAGTAGTCATTTGTTGCATCATCTGCTTGAGCTCATCAAATTTCTTAGAGGATGCAAGAGGAGCAACTCCTTGGTTCTGTTGTTAGTTCTGGTATGGGTGTTGAGCATTTTGCCCGAAAATACCTGCATCACCAACAAACGTTTTACCTTTGAATTGATTAGATTGGTTACCTTGATGATTGTCTAGAGGTGGGTAGTAAAGATTATGAGGGTTCTCACAGTTGGTGCTTTTATAGGGTAGGGTCGAGTGGCTCGTGTAGTTGTTGTTAAAGCCTTTGTTTTGGTAACTCACTGTGTTTTCGATGCAGTCTACTTCAAGCTGAAACTCCTCAACATCATTCAATGGTCTTGCATCGTGTTGGTCACCTATGAAGCTGACTCCTCTCTGATTCTTCTTCAATAGCTTAGCAATTTGGGCTCTGTCATAGTATGAGCTCTTGTTAGCACTACTTGCAGCCATGTTCTTAATCAACTCATTGGCTTTCTCGACAGTCTTGGTCATGTAGTATCCATTGCTTGCTTCTAGAGCATTCTGATACTTTTCTGCAATACCATTACAGAATATGTTAAAAAGAGATACATTGGTGAACCCATGGTGAAGGCAATCTGCAGCATATTGTTTGTAGTGGTCTAGAGCTGCGTGGAAAGTTTCTGACACAAGCTATTGAAATTTAGCGATCTTGTTCCTAGCTTAATAGATCTAGCCTTAGTGAAAAACTACCTTAAGAAAGCGACCTTGTACTCCTCCCAATTCCTAATAGATCTAGGAGATAGTTGGAGGTACTAGATGTGCCTTTTGTCTGCCAAAGAGAACTAAAAAAACCTGTACTTTAAGGTTCCTTCTGCCATTCCATTCATCATAGGGGTGTTTTAGATTGACTTGAACCTAGAGAGATGGCAAATTGGGTTCTAACGAGACATACCGTGGAACTTGTTATGCTGAACTAAGTTGATGAGACCAGTCTTGATCTCAGAATCTCCTCTCCCCACTACAGGAAACTGTACTCCTTGCCCAATCGTAAACTGAGTAGTGGGAGTGTCATAGCATCCTAGGGTGAGTCTCAGAGCGTTCACCTTAACAGCCTCAGGGGGCTATTGGTTCCTAACTCCGGTAGACGGATTAAAACCTACTTGTTGTTGTTGGTTTCCATCCACAACAGGTGGCAAATTGAGACCATCTCCCAGAGGATGGCTATGGATCAAGGGTAGTTGAAGATTATGTTCTTCGTTAGCCATCTCAATTCGGGGTTGTCTTCCTTTCTTAGCTTTTCTTTCTATTCATCCGAGCTCGTTCTCTAAGGGTAGTAGATTTTCATTTCCTTTTCTCCTCGTATGTATCACTCCTATGCACCTGAGAAGAAAAGAAAAGAAAGGGAAAATCGTCAAATCAAACGTTCATGAGATTCAATTGAACGACCTGCGGTTCTATCGGATCGATCCAATGGTGGTTCGATCGAACTAGATTTGCGATACGGTAAGGTTCGATCAATCCAAAGAAGGTCCAATCGAATTGCAGAGAAAAATTAGTCAAAAATCAGAAAATTGCTCTAGACGAAAAATCAGTCCTAAACTCCTAGGCTAGAACGTTTATTCTCGGGCAACGGCGCCAAAAAGTTGATGTCACTCATGCTTTATCCTAGAAAGTTAAATCTGCAAGTGCACAAACAATTGCTATAGTACTTAGGGATCGAATCCACACAGACTAAAGATTAACACAAAGAGACATGCAAGATTGAGAAATGGTTAAAACAAAAACAGAGATTGGTTGATTAATTGTAACATGCAATGGTGAAGTGATGAAAGTAGTAAAATAAATAAGAAGGAGATTCAAATATAAGCAAGATCTCAAACCTAGGGAACTGTAAAAGGGATTTTGGCGGGAATCGCTCAGATAAGTCGTTGAGAAAAGAAAACAAGATTTGAGAACATAGTTTAGACTCCTGGTCTTGCTCATCAAATGCCCAGTACTCTTCACACAGTACCAGACTAGAGATGTAACCAATATGGAATCTAACCTATGTCTCCTCTACTAGACCTCTGAAAATAGATCCACCCCGGGGTCTCGGGTGTGAACCTACGCCTAATCGAGCCCTTCAGGTACTAACCATGGCACTTGGCTAGCCCTGAGAACCTAGAAATCCTGGTAGTTCAATCAGGTTGTTATCCCTTCGAAATAGGCGGTCGCGGATAAAGAAAGTCTAGTAAAGGTCACTAGGTGATCGCTCTGTTTTCAGACATAAGTGATGAACCTAAACTGCCTTAGTTACTGATTTGGATGATCCAATTTTGGTGCTGGTCAGGGTTGAATGGGGGTATCTAGGTCTATCAATGATGATGTATATGGTAAGTTGGGTGATCAAGGTTGTCGAACCAACTCAGGGGGCAATAACACACTAGTTCTATAAGCAGATTTACTAAGTCTAAATTCAAATGATAGGAGGGTTTATGTCATTAAACGATCCTAGTAATAAAAGCAATGTAATTAAAATTCAGAAATAAAACAATAAATTATGGGTCAAGGTAAATGAAATGGGTGATTCTTTTCATGCTAGCAGATAGTTCAATTCACAAAATTAAATTAGTCTTATGTCTAGGAATTTCTAATGTAAATTAACCCACTGTCGTGGTGATAATCCTTTCCTAATCATGCATTATGAACAATCCATTGAAAGAAGACACAATTAGAAAGCAATGAATTCAATTACATGCAACAATCTACCATCATAAAACAATCTCTTGAATAGACTTAGCAGACAACAAATTTAATAGTTCAGGAATTTCATCAAACACCTCTCGGAAAATGATATTCCTTAGATGTAGTCTAGGTTAGCTACTCATATTCTAGCATTAAGATCATGAAAATGAAGAAGCCATTAGATTTAATAATCCTAAACCATGCTAGCAATCAAAGAGACCAATTCCTAACCCTAATCCATAAGTTATATGGAACTACTCACAACCCATATCTAGAACACTTGATTAGTTTCTAGACATGATTTATGAGGAGGATTAATATTAAGAATAGATAAGATCAAGTAATCAATAAACAGAAATCAAAATAACTGAATGTAAAAACAAATACCATTTGAATCAAAACAAGAAATCAAAATAAAACTGTAAGACTCAGAGAAAATGGCTCTGAAACTTAAGCAAAAGCGTCATTAATCTCCCTAGGGTTTTAGTATTGGGCTCCCTTATATAGTAAGCCTAGAAAACATGATTAAATAATTAAACACTGAAAACGCGGGGTCGGTACCGGTCAAAATGATATGTCGCATATTCTGGGTTGGAGATCGGTCAGGACTTGACCGGTATGGTCTTGGCAAAGTAGCTGTCCATTTGGACCGGTCATAAGGCTTGACCGGTATGTTGATTGGTGAAATGCTTCAAGGTGTTCCTGTCTAATTGGACAGGTTAGTGGTTCCGACCGGTACAGTGCTCCGATTTACCACACTTAGGCTGCTCCTCTTTGGTCCAATCTTTGTATAAATCTGATTTTTATCCTAAAATGTCATAAGTATGCAAAATGCAACATAAAGGACTCTAAATGCATCATAAACTACTGAAAAGACGAAGGAAAACCGAGTTAAAAACTGATAAAATCCATATACATCAAAAGGTTAATTAAAACCTCTGATTTATAGGATAAACAAACCTACATCAAGTTTTCGGCGTTGCTGTCAAGGAAGTTTACAACCTTTAGTTTCTAGATTAGGATCTATAGTCTAAGATTTTATTTTCACGTTTAGTTCTCATTCAATCTTAGTTTATTTTTCAATTTATTATACGTAGAAGTCCAAGATCAAAGAATCACATGAGCCTAGAATACCAACAACTCACGAAGCTTCAAAGAGACACGAACAAAAAGAAAAGTCGAGCCAAGATGTAAACCGACCCTACCTTGGATCAAACACCTACTCAAGGAACTGAACCAGTCCAAGAAAGGCCAAGGACGAGCCAAGACCCGCAAACTGATGAAGAAAGCATAAGATGGACGCTCCCACGTACCGTTGACCATACCGGACGTCCGAGGACTAGTACCAGTCCCAAAATCTTGGCCATGAACTCACCTACCCCAGAGCAAGCCAGAAACACCTAGGGATGAATCATGCGAGCCAAATCTGACCAGGAACTCCCAGAACGTGGGATAGACTGATTTTCATCAATCCGGACCTAATGGCTCAACCCAAAGCATACTGTCGCATACCGTAAGACAACATGATGTCGTACCGCTCACACCTCCCGAACGTACTGACACGTACCACCAGTCCGAAGCAGACCATCTTATTATACCACCCAACGATGCTCATACTGTACGTATGATGCGGACTGGCTGACTAGACCGACCGATAGCACGAAAGATTGATAATAAGATTTTTGCCTCTTATTAATCAAATGTAGTATAAAGGGTTTAAATGTTGAACTAATTCATGATGGATTCACGTACTAAGACTACAAATTTCTTTTGTTTCATCACCAAACAAACCTAAACAAGTAATTTAACTACAATAAGCAAAACACAAAAGTCAACCAAAAAGTCAACGAAACCGTCTAAACTTGAAATCAAAGATAAACTAAGTAAACGGGCAAAGGTATTTGACTCGGGTGATCAAGCTTAGGTTTATGAGACTCATTTCTATCATTTCAATGCTAATCCTTAGTGTAATAACTATCTCAAATAGATCAATCCAATCTCTTGGTAGAAATCCCTTTATCAATCATGCAATTGTACAATCTCTTGATTAATCACACAATTAACAAGCATTTAACTCTAGTCTATGGAACTACTAAACAATCCTAACACAATCTCTTAGTTAGACCTCATTTAACACTAAATTAAATCTTTCAGACATTTCATCGAACACCTTTCGGGCAACAAATTGTCTATGTTGTAAATTCGATTACCTAAGTTCAATCAAGCATTAAACACATCAATCAAGTGAAGAAATATAAATCTAAGTCCTAAGAATTATAACCAAGTATTTAATCATCCTAATCTACCTAACTCATTCACTTAGCGAGAAGACTACTCACTGATTATGGTTTCAACACAAAATCCCAGGATGGGTTCATGCTTAATCATTATATGAACAATAAATGAAAAGATCACCGAACAAGAAACTGAAATTAAACAAAGATTAAATCAAGTGATTCAAGAGATTTTGTTTTCTCTCAGAAGAGAATTACAAAAGAAGAAAAGAGTGAAACATGATCAAATGAATGCACAAGGGTTTCAATCGGTTAGGTAGAAAGGGGAATCCAATGCGTAAAAGAAAGTTCCACACATGGCATGAAGGTTGTTTGTAATATGGTTTCTCTCGCGGAGTGAAAGGATTAGAGCAAAATCAAGCAAGACAAAGAGCAATTAGGACATACAATATCGAACATATAGTATTCCCCAATCAATGCATTTAAGTCTACCCAATCCTATTCGTCTTCTTACTTCTTCACCAATCTTTTGCTACCTTAAGGGATTTCTTGTTTTCTTTCTTTCTAAATTTCTTATACTCTTCTTTTCTTCTTTTAAAGCTTTTCATTTTCTTCTTCTCTGCATTCCTTTTATTCTTTAGCACTACCCCTTACTTTCTATTTTACTTAGAATCTAACAATCATTTCTTCATTTTCTATCTATCCCTTAAGGTTTCCTTCTCATTTTTTTCTTGGTTTCTTTCTCATTTCCTTTCTTCCCAATCTTTTCTTTTCTCTTTTCAAGCAAACATCCAATCAATCATCAAGCTTAGGCTACCCATAACCCGATTGAATCAAATCCTAGAGCCAACCAAACTTTTCCAATTCAGTTCCAAGGCCTATTCTACCTAAGCTACCCGAATAGATGTTCTCCATTGTTGCTCTCTATACTTCTAGGTTTTTGCAAAATCTTCAATCACTAAAGAAAAAAACAATGATAACTCACAAGTGTCTGGGTCTGGGGTGCTTTGAGTGAGAGGTATTATCCTTAAAATGAGGACAACCGAGTTGGGCTAAAAATGTTTTGGTCTAAGGTGCCTAAACTCGCTTGAAATAAGAGAAACCATGAGACACAAGTGAAACAATTGATCATGCTAATTAAAGTTCAGAATTAACTCATATCATTGAAAGCAAACATAAGCTAGGAGGATTCACAAACCAATGACTTAGCTTTGTAAACATTAAGATCTAAAGTTATGAACTTCAAGACATTTTGACACTACTAAGCCATAATCGATGATCGAGAGTTAAGGTGCATAAGTTCTTTCTTGCAAATGTGCAATGCAACCTAAATGAGACTCAACCCGAATAAAACATAATTATAAAAGCATAATTCTTTTTGGTTTTCCTAAAACTTTTCGATTTTTTGGTTTTTTTTAAAGCATAATTATCTTCAATGCAAGTATGAGACTCGATAAAACAAAGCAGAAAATGACATTAGACCAAAGGTGGCTCCTCCCCCAAACTTAAATCGCATAGTCTCTATGTGATCTAAATCTGGAGAAAGAACCAAAAATAAAGATAAGGAAAAACTAAATGCATATTTACAAAGGTGAGAGGAGGGTACCTAATAGTAGTAGGCGGTTAGGTCATATTCCCGTATCGACCTTCTTTGTCTTGAACACTTTAAAACCTGTAGAATCCAAACACTCAAACCAAAATCAAACATACAAGTGCCCAAGAAAACTGAAATTTAAAACAACTGAAATTTTAACAAATTTATTTCTTGAACAGTACCGGTTCGTGAACAGTACCGGTCCGAAATGGACAGTAGCTTAAGCACTGGTGAGTTTTGGACGGTGCGGATGACCGGGATGGGTACCGGGAAACTGTGACCGGGTTGACAACCTAGAAACATCACTTTTGCCCTGAAACCACTTAAAAACTCCAAAATTAAAGCACTCAAGCAATCCTAATAATCATAGATAAAAACAATAAACAAACTAAATAGAAGGATATATACAAGGATGCCATGAGATTTCCTCCCAAGTGAGCTTGTTTTAAGTCTCTAGCTTGACTTTACCTTCCTCCTCAAGATGGTTTATAATCCCTCTTAAACATGGTGAACTTGTGTTTAACCTCTTAAATGATCTTGAGGTTGGAGGTGGTTTGGGCTTCAAGACATCCAATTGTTTGCAACATGGCTCTCTTGAGCTCAGTTCACCCTTCAGCTGGACTTACCATTGCTAGTCTTTTTCTTAACCTTGGTTTCAACATGCTCAACTTTAGTTGACTCGTTCAAGTGATCATCGGATGGATCATCGGATGGATCATCTATAAGCTCCACAGACAAGGCTTGGGTACGAATAACATCTTTATATCTCACTGCCTTGGTAAAGTCACTCTCAACCCGACCACCACCCAAATCCAACTTGATGATTCCTTCCTTGACTTTGATTCTCGCCCCAACAGTTTCTAGGAACGACCTTCCCAAAAGAAGTGGATCTTTAGGTTGGTATTCTATTTCCACCACCACAAAGTCGGTTAGAACCTCGACGTTCTATACTCTCAAATTACTCAGCATACCCACTTGCTTACGCATATACTTATCGGCTAGTACTAGAGAGGACCTGCAAGGTTCAAAAGAATCAATCCAAGTTTTTTAGCAGTTGTTAGAGGCATAATGCTTACATTAGCACCTAGATCGCACAAGTAGTTCTTAAAAGTAAAAGAGCCTAAGGTGCAAGGTATAATAAAACTCCATGGATCGCCGTGTCTGGTTGGCTCATATGTGATTGGAGGGGCAATGATATGTTGTGATTTTGTCCGGTTTTTAGTCTTGTTTTCATTCGTTTTATCTCNCATATTGCATTGCATTTGCATTTATTAGGTGTGGAGCAACCAAAGAATGGAATTTGGATCAAACGAGGAGAAATGAGCAAAACCGAAGAAGAACCTTTTGGGACCAGAACGAGTGTCCCGGCCAAGGGTCCCGGGTAGCTAGCCCGGGACGTATCCCAGCGAAAGTGTCCCGGCCAAGGGTCCCGGGTAGCCAACCCGGGACGA
>OVAO01000481.1:0-20929 GCA_900406285.1 Biscutella auriculata | reverse complement strand
TTATTATTATTATTATTATTATTATTATTATTATTATTATTATTATTATTAATTTTTCTTTTCTTTTGGATAAAACAAAACAACTAAGGATAGATAGAAGGGATCTCCAAGATTCAATTGCACACTTTTCAGAAACTCAATCTGAGGATTAAGACAATGGTCTCAGCCCTACTAACAAGAATCTTGCAAAGGGTAGAGTCATATCTAGCATCCAAACAAACAAAAAGAAAGCGTACTCATCAAGTTTCGATCCTAATGAGTTTCCTCTTAGCAAAACCGCATTAAACTACCTAGCAAAGCCATACTAAATTGAGAGGAAACCTATAACATAAAGATATCCTATGCATATGCTTTACACTCGATCCTATAAAGAAGTGTAAAATCTTTTTGGTCTTTTTAAAATTTTTCGATTTTTTTTATATTTTATGAAAACATAACTATCAACAATGTAGAATGATACTCGATTAAACAAAACAACAAACAACACTAGCTAGAAGGGTTCCCTCCCCCAAACTTAAATTACACAATCTCTGTGTGAATCTAAGTCCGGAGGGGGAAACCAGAAATCAAAGATAAAGAAAACTGCAATATGTACAAGAGGTGGGAGGATGATACCCAGTAGTAATCGGCGGAAGGGTCTTATTCCTCGTATAAGGAGAAGGTAAGGAACTCGTTGCGGTGTTGTTTGACCCGTATAGACAGACTGGTATACTCATACCGGTCACAAGTATCGGGCAGGTTCGAACGGTATAAGCTCCTGGTTCAGACAGTGAGTGCACCGGTCTGTCTCCCCGCTATCACGCAACAATACATGCGTACTGGTCAGTCATGGCTGGTATCAGCAGCCGATATCGTGTCATATCTGCTCCAAAATGCTCAAAGTGACCCGTTTCCACGTTTTCTCAATTCCACACCTGAAACGTGATGTACAATGCAAATGCAACCTATGTGGACATAAATGCAACCTAAACTAATGCAAAAAATGAAAACAGAGTGTTAAAACCAATAAAATCACTACCTATCAAGCATTCCACATGGTTTCACATTAGGACCGAATAATATAGCTAAGTTCATTAAAGGTGGGTTAACAATTACAAACCCCAAGTAGTCACATATCTCCTTGGACATTATGTTGGTGAAAGAGCTTGTGTCACACAAAGTGTGATCCATATCGAACCCCTTGATATATAGTGGGATTCGATAACACCCAAGATCCGCTTGGTGAGGCATCCCCCTTATTCCTTTCGTGAAATGAGCAATCTCTACCCATCGAGCTTCAACTTCTTTTTGTTCTTTATTTGTGCTAGACTCACCATTGTTAGCCTTGATTTTAACATCCATAACCCTCAATCCTTTCATAAGGGCTCTAAAGTCTTCATCATCGCTATATTCCATCATTGCCATCAACCTCTATTCTAGTAACGAACACTTGAGCTTCATCCTTAGCTTTGTTTCCTTTTGGTACAAACTCATAAAGTTGAACTCCGTCGTTCCCTAGATCTAGTTTAATAACCCCATTCTTGACATCTATATCGACTCTGGTGGACGTTAGGAATGGCCTTCCAAATATCTGTGGATCCTTGGGTTCCTTCTCTATTTCGAGGACCCCAAAATCTATAAGTACTTCAATGGTCCTTAGCTTAACTAGTAGATCCATGAGCATACCCACCGACTTGCAAACTGGTCTATCTGCAAGGATTATAGACATCCTGCAAGGTACAAAGCAAGAGAAACCAAGTTTCTTAGTAACAAACAAGGGCATCAAATTTACACTGGAACCTAAATCACAAAGTTAATCATTAAATTCAATAGAGTTAAGAGTGCATGTGATTGTGAAACTCCTTAGATCCGCTTGTTTAACTGGATCATTTTCCTTGGAATGAGTAGGTGCAATGACGTCGGGGAGCAAGTTTTTCTTCATTTCTTCAATCTCTTTAAGCTTTTTCCTTATGTTTTCCTTTAGAGCTTGGTTTCCTTTTGGTCCTTTCAAATATGCCTCAATTTGGGGAGTTTCGCTTTCTAGAACCTCCGCGCTTTGTCTAAAATCAACTCTGTACTTCTCTACGAAACGAGTCGGGAAGGGAATTTTTGGCACGTAGACATCAACATGTGTATCAACAACGTTTTTGATTACATGGGAGATTCCATCAGTGTTTCCATTTCTTTTATTAACAATCTCTCCCCCACCTTGTTTCTCATTGTCCTCATGAGAACAATTGTTGAGACGACATTAATGTACTTCTTAGATGGGGATTCACCTTTCCCAAGGAGTATGCCCATAGGGCCCTTAGAAGTGGAGGCTACTTGAACCACTTGGTTATCCAAGGTTTTTAGGTGAGACGACATTGTCTCAATCTTGAAGCTTAGATCCATGTAGACGTGATCCTCCTTGGCATGAATCTCCTTTTTGAAGTTGAAAAACCTAATAACATTCCTTGTTTGGCCTTCCAACAACTATTTCAACATGGATATCGTTTGATCCTCATTACCACCCTGAGAAGTGGTGCCTTGTTGTTGTTGAGCCACTGGTGCATTAGTGAAACTTTGGGGTTTTTTTGTATTGATAGGCTAGGAGAAAACCCCCTTGGTTTTGGAATTGTGTCCTTTGTTGATAACCGCCCTGAGTAGAGAACTATTTTTGATTATGATACACTTGATCCTGTAAGTTGGCAACGTTGGGGTTTTAGTAGGCAAGACTGGGATTTTGCTAGTAGGTGTTGTAGGGGGAGTGGTACCCTTGTTCCCTACATATTATACCTCTTCCACTTGGAACTCATCATGAACCCTTCTTTTGCATTTCCCACAAAATTAACAGTAGCTCGTTGCAAAGAGATGAAGTGATCTATATTTTCATTCAGACTTTATTTTCATGCTTGTAGTTGTCTTCCTTACCATTACCACTGAGATGAACTTATCTATCATAGTCCCCTCGGTATAGGTTTTATGGAAGAAGCTACTTGAACTAGCTGTGTGAAACATCATCTGATATTTGGAGTGGAGACTCTAGTGAAATGTGCTGAGAAGACTCTCAGGAGTAAGTTCATGGTGGGGTAACCTTTAAACCTATCCCACACTTTACCAAAATATTCCATGCCTTTCTGAGAAAAAGTAGAGATGTTACTTCTCGACTTAGCAGTTCAATTCGGTGAGAAGAAGAATGATAAGAATGCCTTCTTGCATTCATCCTAAGTCAGCAGTGAATTTCTGGCCAAGTTCTTCTCCCAGTTATGGACCTTGCCACCCAAAGAGAAAGGAAATAATCTAAGTTTCAAGGTGTCTTCATAAACGCCATTCGTTTTCATTGTTCCACACGTCATATCAAAGTAGTCCAAGTGGTCTAGTGGGTCTTCCATGTTGATCAAGTTGGTCTTGATCTCGAAGTTGTTGGAATCTATAGGTTGTGCTCTGATCCCGACTCTTTGGCCATGCACATTAGGCTCATTAGTGTTGCCTATTATACGAAGAGGTGGATGAGGCACTTGCCCAACGGTAGCAACGACGTGCTCGTCTGCCATGTCAACTGTGAAACAGTTGAGTTTATTCAATCTTTCTGTTTCGCGAGGACGTGTGTGTTATGACGTTCTAGAGCTTTTATATCAACATGATTAAGAACTAGATTTGCTGGTCCTCTAGATCTCAGGTTCAAGCACCTGAAATCACAATGTAGAGAAATTGAGAGATTAGTAATTGTAACAAGTGAAACCTAGTACCAAGCAAACGCAATGAACTAATGGTTATCATAAACCTAGCGCCAATTGATAAGAATGGTTTTTACCGACTAGAAACCATACTTAAAAATGGAATGAAAGAGGGTTTATATCGAACTGAGTCAAGATGTGATAAGTAGCACTAAATCTATAGAGAATCTACTTGGTCTAGGTTGATAATGAGACTTTGTATATATCACAATCAACCTTAATTAAACATACTAATCAAAACAAAGCAAAACACAAAAGTCAACAAAAACTCAATGAAACGGAATAAACTCAAAATAATAATAAAGCGAAGCATATGGACCAGAGAAATCGAATTGGGCAGTCAATTTCAACATTCAATGCTTATCTTAGGTCTAGGAATCTCAGTTATAGATTAATTCACTCCCGTGATAGAAGACCCTTTTCTAAACATACAATCTACACAATCCCTTGGTAAAAAGCACAATCAAGAAGCAATGCAATCAATTTCATGCAACCATCAAACATCTCTATCAAAATCGCATGAAATAGATGCTTAGCAACCTAAAAAGATAAATACTAAAATCAAACAAAGATCAATACTAAAATCTCAAGTTAGGAGGTGAAACTTAAAATTTACATAAACATAAAACTAGAGTAAAAGTTTCATACATAATATTTTAGGGTTTTAATATTTATATCAACTAAGAAAATGAAGCAAAATTGGTCTTGGTCAACTTGGGTTTTGAACATGCGTATGATCAGTACCGGTCACACGTGACTGGTATGTGTGGCCTAGTATGTGTCTCTCTATCTTTGGCAGTGATCTGTATTGGTCATATGTAACTGATACCTTGGTCGGTATCGATGTTCTATCCTTGGTGGTGAATTTTATCGGTCATGGTATCAACTTCTTTGGCCTGGCATAAGTCACTGTTTCAAATCCGCCTTTGGTACTGGTCTAGCTCCATTGTTATGGTCACTAGTACACTCGTACTGGCTTGGCTCGACCTGTATAGCTATTTGATTCTGTTATGGTTACGCTCGAAAGTGTTCCTTTTTTAGCCGTTTCTCCATTTGGCTCAACTCCGCACCTAAAACATGATATGAAATGCAAATGCATCCCAAATGGACCTACATGCAATCTAAACCTATGAAAAACGAATGAAAACGAGTATCATAATGATCAAAACACTACATATCAACATTTGTAAAGAAAAGTTCTTCGATATGTAGGAGAAGATAATCCTCTTCTTGGGCAAGTCAAAAACCCCCCCAATATTTGCTAGGAAAGGTCTTTTCAAGAAACTCATTTTTGGGTTGACATTCTATGTTCATGACAAATAAGTCTGTAGGGATTAAGTATCCTCCTAGAATGATTGGAGCATTTTCCCTAACACCATCAGGTTTGGACCTAGCTGAGTTGGCGAACTGGAAGCTGATTGTAGAGGGTGCAAACTCGTGCATTCCTATCTTATCTGCTAATTTCCAGGACATAATGTGTGCACAAGAGCAAGAATCACACAGTGAGTTCTCGAGAACGTACCCATTAATGGTGCAAGAGATGATGAATTTTCCCGGATAATCCAACTTTGTTAGCTATCTCATTGGTTGAGAGGCTTGCTCTTCTCTTCCAATTAGAGCGTTCACTTTCTCCACGATTCTCTTCCCTTCTAAGAGATCCTTGAAGTATAACTCGAGTGGGAAAACCTTATTCCCTAAACCAAAGTTTGTCTTCTTGTTCTTCTTGTTACGCGTATGCGTTTTTTGCCGCTTTGTTGGTGTTTCTTGTTTAGCAATCATAATAGAAGAGTTGTCAGATATATATGTACTAACCTAAGCAGTTTGTGTAAAAAACAGGGATCTAGTCTAGCGTTCAAGCTATGGTTAAGTTTTCGTAGATGTCGGTTGGCCTGGACAAAGTGAGTGATATATGGATCGACCTTGTACGGATGAGATCGATCCCAATCTGACTAGAGAGGAGTTCGATTGAACACATGTGGGTCCGATCAAACTATTTGATGCGGGAGGAGAAACTGTTTGCCAAGCTTGGGAAGTGTAGGTTTATGCCAAGGGTTCGTATTCTTGGGGCATGTTGTCTCGGAAATGGGAGTTTCGGTAGACCCAAAAAAGATCAAGTCCATTGCGGATTACAATGAAGATCAGAAGCTTTTTGGGTTTAGCTGAGTACTATCAACGGTTTGCGAAAGGTTTTGCGAGCATGACACAACCTATGATTAAATTGACTAGAAAGGACCTTCCATTCGTTAGGTCTAAGGATTCACCAGGTTAAAGGAAATGTGGACGAGTACGCTGGTGTTGGCGTTACTGGAACCGACAAGCTTTATGTTGTGTTCAAGTACGCATCTAGGACGAGACTATGATGTGTTATGATGCTACACGGAAAGGTGATCACTTATGCATCAAGAAATTTGCAAAATCATGAAGGAAATTATCTGACGCATGATTTGGAAATGGCGGTAGTAGTCTTTACTTTAAAGATATGAAGATCTTACCTTTACGGTGGAAAGTTTCAGGTCTTTAAGGATCCTAAGAGTTTGAAGTACATTGTTACTCAACCAGAACTAAACCTAAGGCAAAGGCTTTAGAAGGAGTTAGTGGCAGACTATAACCTTGAGATTGCTTACCATCCGAGAAAGGCCAATCAGGTTGCGGATGCTCTTAGTCGCAAGAGAGCTGTTATAGATTCCGAGAAATACTTGGATAGTCTAGTTGGGATGATCAGGATGTTGCGGTTGAATGCATTGATGGATAACATTGAGCAGTTAGGTATGGGAGCAGCTGATAATGCGGATTTCCTTACTTGGGTTAGTCTAACCCAAGAGAAGGACGAAAATCTAATCAATGCGTTAAGAACGAGCAGCTAGAGTATCAGACTCTGAACAATGGTACAATTTTGGTTAAAAGGAGAGTGAGTGTTCCAAATGATCAAGGACTAAGGAACGAGATCCTTAAGGAAGCACATCAATATAAGTTCTCGATACATACAAGTTTGGCAAAATGTGTCAAGACTTGAAGAGGCATTACCATTAGGTTGGTTTGACGCGAGATGTAGCAAAATGCCCGACTGGCCAATTGGTTAAGGCAGATCATCAAGTTCACATTGGTCTTCTATAGAGTCTTCTTATTTTATAGTGGAAATGAGACTTGATCACTATGGATTTTGTCACAGGATTGCCAATGTGCAACAAGAAAGACCTAATCTGGGTGACTGTCGATCGACTTACTAACTCTGCACATTTTTGGCCATAAACCGAAAGGACAATTCAGAAGTCTTGGCCGAGTTATATGTGTGGGATATTGTTTGGTTACATGGGGCACCATCGAGTGTAGTGTCGTACCGCTATGATAAGTTCTGTTCGAATTAAAAAATGCATAAGGAACATAGATCATGTGGCAACGGATCCATTGAAGAACCTAAGAGAGAATCTAACTGTGGAAGGTGGCTTAGCTGAGATAACTAATTGAAGAGTTAAGTTAGCTAGACAGAAAAATACTCATATGGTTCAAGTTGTTTGGGATTGCAATGGGAAGAAGAGGTTACTTGAGAACAAGACGAGCGAATGAAAGTAAAATTTCCTAAGTGGTTCGGGAAGCAGGAGGTCCAAATAAGATATGTGGACGAATCAAAGGCTAAGTGGGGAAAACTTGTAACACCCACTATCCGCGGTTGTGACCGGAGCGAGATTGGCTTGGGCTATCGAATGAGTCAGATAAGCCTAAGTGTTCAAGGAAATGGGATTTTGGTTGAGTATTGGCTAGACTGATCGAATCGAAGTATGGATCAAGACTTATGTAGTTCTGGGTGGATTGTTATGTCTAAGTTTCGAATCGGATAATCAGAAGTGTTTGGATCTTACAATCAGTTCAAATCAAACAATGTATGGATCAGACAATGTCCGAATTAGACAATGTTCATATCAGGCAGTTTTTGTCTCAATCAGTAGTCTTGGGTTTTCAGAGTCATTTAAGCTGACTGGATCGAATCAACTTGTTTGATCGGATATATCAATTTGATGTGTTAAGCACGAATCGCGTGGATTGATTGACCAGTCCGAGAATAAAGGGATTTGGTTCTATTGAATGAGTTGGATCGCGTGGAATATTCTAGAAAAAGCATCAAATTTGAATTCGCGAGTATATAGGGATTGGTAGGCATATTCTCTCGGGTTGCTCGCTTCAAGAGAGAATATAGGGAAGCGGTTAGGTCTAGGATCCTCTATATAATTTGACCTCCACTTCAATTTTTTACGATATGAAACTCAGAGAGAAAAGGGTGAAGTCGCGTGGGAGCGGAAGAGAGCCACTACCGTTGTGAAACGTCGTCGTTGAGTTCAAGTAGTGTAGTTTGTGATCAGCATGACCGAGGGAGTGAGCAGTTTGTGATAAGTGGGATCGAGTGAGTTTGATTCAGTCAGTGAGTCATTGCAGTGAGTCAAATCAACGAGTCACTTAGTTAGCTCAGCGAACCGAGTGGCTAAGGTGAGTTCGAGACTCCTTGCTTGATGTGTGATCCAGTCGGTATGGTTCTATACGTCGAGTTGGCCTTTGTGGTCAAGACCTTCGTGGTCGGGATGGGCCTAGGTGGCCAGTTATGTTAATCTGACTAATTGGGATCTGGTTTAGGCTTGTTGGATTGACTAGGTCCGGAAGTAGGGATCTAATGACGTCGGGTTGATTGGGTCCGAATCAGTAGAGCTCGACGGACCATGTGATGAGGGCTCATTTTACCAGCACCAGTGGGAAAGATTGTCGTGTTATGAACTGGATGGGTGATTGGATCATGGTACTGATTTGATCAGTCAAGTCTTTACAGGTTGGGATGTGATAAGACGGGTCAATTTCAGGATCGTTCATGGATCAATTGTCTGACTTAATCATTACCAGTTATTGTTACCTTGATTGATTGCATGGGCAGAGTGGGTCGTGATGATCGATCTCACTCGGAAATTGTGTTGTTGAACTGCTTTCTTTGTGGTTGCAGATTGTTTAGGTGCTAGGCAGTGATGTTGTAGCGGTCGCGATTAGTCAGGCAAGGATTAGAGGATGCTGGATTATTTGGTAGCTAGGTCAAGTAAATTTGGAATAATATGTTTTTTAGCAAACCTTATTACTTGAACCTTGGTTATTTTTAAGTTATCCAGATTGAATAAATGAGGTTTTAAGAATCGAGATTGCATGAAATTTGGCTAAGTAAGAAAAATAAAACAAGAACTGAAATTTGACTAAGTGTACGGATCAAGGAAAATCGGGTTAGTGTTTCACAGTTTAGTCCACATTATTGAGATTTGAATTTATGATTACTGGTAAGTGGAGTTGGGTCCCAGGAAGGGATACATTGGAGAGTATTCTTGTGAATTGAACAGAACCAAGTGCTTTTGTAAGCACATCAGCAAGTTGATCGTTGGTACGAACGTGGATGGTGTCAATGAGACCTTCTTTTACTACATCACGGACTTGATGACAATCATTTTCTATATGCTTAGTTCTTTCGTGGAAGACCGGATTAGCTGCTATGTGGATTGCGGCTTGGCTATCGCAGAATAACTGGATCAGATCAGTAATGTGAACCCCCATATCAGCTAACAGACGCTTAAGCCACTTAATCTCTCTTGTTGCAGCAGACATTGAGCGGTATTCAGATTCTGCTGATGAATGAGAAACAACAGCTTGTTTCTTAGTTCTCCAAGAAACTGCAGAGCCTCCTAACAACGCCTCATGAGCGCTTAGTGATCGTCTGGTCATGGGCCACGCAACCCAGTCAGCATCACAATAAACCGTGGAGAGTAAGTTCTGGATTTGAGCTAAGTAGAACACCTTGACCAGCTGTTCCCTTAAGGTATCGAACAATTCTTAAAGCAGCTTCCCAGTGTGCCTCACGAGGGGTATGCATAAACTGCGACAAAATATGAAGAGGATAGGAGAGGTATGGTCTCGTTGTTGCTAAGTAGATAAGATGTCCAACCAGGAGTCGATATCTTTCAGGATCAAAAATCAAGTCACTTGTATCAGAACCGAGTTTATGGTTCTGCTCCATTGGAGTAGAAACCGGTTTGGATCCTAACAGCCATGTTTCAGCAACAACATCCATCACATATTTCCTCTGGTTCAGCATAAAGCCCTCTTCACCACGTGATACCTCAATACCAAGGAAGTATTTGAGTATTCCAAGGTCTTTCATGTGGAAGCAATGACTCAGGTAAGCTTTAAATTCTGTCACTGCGAGTTTATTCCCATAAACTATGAGATCATCAACGTATATCAAGACCCTTAGCTCTGTATCTTCTTTAAAGTAAATAAACATAGAGTAATCAGCATAGGACTGAGTGAATCCAACTTTAATAAGCGCGGTAGTCAGTTTTTCAAACCAGCATATAGGCGCTTGTCAAAGTCCATACAATGACTTGTGGAGTCGACATACTTTGTTTGGATCAGAATGTTTGAAGCCTTGAGGAAGTTTCATGTAGACTTCTTCTCCTAGATCTCCATGCAGGAATGCGTTGTGTACATCCATTTGATGTACCTCCCATTTCTTCGCTGCTGCTACACGTAATAAGCTTCGAATGGTTGTCATTTTAACCACATGAGCGAATGTTTCTTTAAAATCTGTTCCTTGAACTTGATGATTTCCAAGGACCACTAATCTGGCCTTATGTCTTTCCAATGTACCATCCGAGTTATACTTGAGTGTGTATACCCATTGATTTCCAAGTGCCACTTTTCCTTTAGGCAAATCAACCACACTTCAAGTCTTATCGTCTTCTTAAGCCTGTATTTCTTTACTCATGGCTTTGTTCCACTGTTCATTTGCAATAGCTTGTTTATAGCTCCATGGTTCTACTTCGGCACTGATCTTTGCTAAGAACACCTGATGGGAGCTGGAAAAGGATTTATCACTGATAAAGTCAGTCAAGGGATAGAGAGTTGTACCACTTTGTGCTTTCTCTTGAGTGTCTAATAAACCGGGATCATGTCTCTGAATCACTTTTGCATTATAAGTGATGTAGTCTCGCAATTTCACAGAAGGAATCCTTTCCCGATGTCCCCTTCTCAGACTCGTTTCTGCATCAACATGTGTTTCAGGAGTGTCGACACTACTGCTTGCAATATTATCAATATCCTGTTCTGGTATTGTAGTAGCAGAATTCCCTTATGATAGTGCATCCTGCGTGGCTGAACTCCCCCTATCTTTGACAACACTATGTGGCAGAATCATCCAGTCTTCGTCAGCAACATCAGTATATGTGGGAGGAGCTGGCGTAGTTAGATGTTCTGTCTTAAACGGGAATGTTGTCTCCATAAAGATCACGTCTATAGAGACTCTGAACTCATTGCTTTCTAAATCATAGACTCTCCATCCTTTCTGCCCTAGTGGATATCCCACAAACACACAATTCCTGCTTCGAGTACCAAATTTATCTCGATCTTTACCTTTATGATGTGTGTAACAAGCACATCCAAATACCCAAAGTTGTTCATATGCTGGTTGTTCTCCATAAAAGACCTCATAAGGTGATCTATTCTCTAGCAATTTCGATGGTGTTCTATTAATAAGATAAGAAGATGTCAGAATTGCTTCTCCCCAAAACTTAATTGGTAAACCCGATTGAAAGAGAAGAGATCTAGCTCCATTCAGAATATGCCTATGCTTTGTCTCCACTCTCCCATTCTGTTGAGGAGTTCCTATGCAAGAGGTTTGGTGCACAATCCCTTTATCTTTGAAATAGGATGATAGACACATAAATTCTGTCCCATTATCACTTCTCGCAATCTTAACTGATTTACCGAACTGTTTTTCTGTGTAGGCACAAAAGTTTTGAAGTTGAATTCTCACTTCCGATTTCTCAAGCAATAAGAAAGTCCACACCGAACGTGAGTAATCATCTACAATTGTAAGGAAGTAAACAGCTCCACATGAAGATGGCACACGATAAGGACCCCATACATCAACATGAATCAGAGAAAAACAGTCTTTTGGTTTATTGACACTATTCGGAAACACTTCTCTAGTTTGTTTAGCTCTAAAACAGACATCACACGCACTAGGACTAGTATAATTCAGGACTCTAGAACCATCAGAGACTACTGCAGTAGCTGGATGTCCCAAACGACAATGCCAAAGCTTGATTGTTGCCGTCTGCCTTGTTAGCCTTTGCAGCAACTCCTTTGGTGAAGTAGTATACTCCTTCATGTTCTTTACCGCTGCCAATCATAGTTCTCGTAGAAAGGTCCTGTAAAATGCACATTGTATCCGTGAATACAGCCAAACATTTAGCGTGTCGCAGCAATTGTGAAACTGATATCAGAGAACAGTTCAGATTGGGCACATAGAGCACATCAACCAAGAAAATTTGATCACTGAGAAACAATTTCCCTTTACTAACAGAATACGTTTTGCTTCCATCTACAAAGCCTACTGCACAAGATGATGTACTCACAACATCATGTAGAATTTTCAAGTTCCCTGACATATGATGTGAAGCCCCAGTGTCGATGATTATATCACCAAACATTTTACCTGCAAGCTTATCTGTTTTATCACCAGTCTTCTCTTGAATCATATCCGATATTGCTCTCCATTGCTCAGCAGTGAGCTCAGGTATAGCTGAGGCATGAGAGCTTGTCGCGTGAGCAACATTGGCTTGACCTCTGCCCTTGTTAACATAACCAGATCCGCCTCGGCCTCTCCCAGTTCCTCTGCCAGCTCGAGCTCTCTCAGTAAACCATTCCGGATACCCAACAATTTGCCAGCAAGCACTCTTCTCATGGCCTTGTTTGCCACAGTGGAGACACAATCGTTCTTTATTCGTAAGACCAATATTTGCATCTACTTTAGTAACCAGAGGTTTCCCTTCAAATTGTTTACCAGAAGACATGAGCGCAATTGCCTCTTGTTGTCGTTCTCTATCTTTGGTAACATTCAATCGGTCTTCTTCCCGAACTATTTTGGCATAAGCTTTCCCCAAATCAGGCAATTCATCAGCTTCGATGATTGCAGTAACTATATTGCCAAATCTTGATTGATCTAACCCCGTTATAAACTGATGAACTCTCTTCTCTTCTCTTTCTTTTTCGTAAAGATCTGCTGCTTGACAAGTACAAGGCGGAGGAGGACGAAAGACTTGAAGATCCTCCCACATCTTGGCGAGTCTTCCGAAGTAGTCAATCACAGGGTTTCCATCCTGTCGAGAAGATGCAATTTGTTCCATTAGTTGATGAACACGAACCTTATTTCCCACAGAGAAACGCTTCTTTAGATTCTCCCACAATTTGTGTGCGTCGTTGATAAAAGACACCGTGGATCGTAATCTTGGCTCAATCGAAGTACGTAACCAACCAACAATCATTGAATTCGCAGAAAGCCATGATTCAAGATCATCTCCTTCTTCCGTCGGCTTCTTCAAGGTACCATCGATGAACACTGCCTTTCTCTTTGCTCGGAGAGCGTTGATCATCTCCGTCGACCATTCATGATAATTGTCACCCCTCAGCTGAACTGATGTGATAAAAGCTCCCGGATTATCGGAAAAAAACAACGCGTAGGGGGAGATAATCACGTTATCTTTCTTCTCGACGACTTGTCGATTCCCCGTTTCGTCCGCCATTGTCAAAGAAAAGAAAAGAAGAAAATGTCGTTTGCGAGATCGCTCAGAACATAAGACGAGAAAAAAATGATTCAGGATCTAAAAGTCCCGCTTTGATACCATGTAAAAGAATAGAACGATTTGAAGTTTATTCAAGAAGAAGGTCTCAATATATACAAGAACCAAGTCGGTTAAACAGAAACTTAACGAACTAACGGCTAACATAGCCAAAGAATTAAACCGACTAAACCGGTCCTATACCAACACATTAATATGAATTTTCATTCTCCTATAGATGGCTAAGACGTAAGCAAAGATTGGTTGAGTGTAACTAGAAATGGTGAAAGCAGAAAAATGCAGTAAATAAAGAAATCAGGTGATTCAAGAATAAGCAAGCAATCAAACCTAGGGAATACTAAAAGGGGGTTTGGTGGGAATCACTTAGATAAATTGTCAAGAAAAGAAAACAGGATCTCAGAACATAGCTTAGATTCCTTGTCTTACTCGTCAAACGCCTTGTACTCGTCACACAGTAATAGACTAGAGTTATTGCCAATATGGAATCTAACCTATGTCTCCTTTACTAGACTTCTTAAAATAGGTCCACCGCAAGGTCTCAGGTGTGAACCTACGCCTAACCGAGCCCTTCAAGTATAACCATGTCACTTGGCTTTCCCTGAGAACCTAGAAATCCTAGTAGTCCGATCAGGTTGTTATCCCTTTGAATTAGGCAGTCTCGGATAAAAAAAGCCTAGTAAAGGTCCCTTAGTTACTGATTTGGGTGATCCAATTTTAGTGCTTGTCAGGCTTCGATCATCCTAAGCATGTATCCGATTTCTCAGATCGAATCTAGACTAGCAAATCAGGTACTAAGGGAGAATCCCTTTTGTTTCCTTTTTCTATAAACTTAATCAAGCATAAACCTTAGTTTACCCTTCTAGTGGAATCCCTAGATCTGATATAATTGAACTACTTAGACATGGTATTAACAATCAAATAAAGCATAGATGAAAGCATGAAAAAATTATGATTAATCAATAACAAGGGTTCCAAACTACAAGTTGTCAATTCGCAATAAATCTCCCTAAACCTATTCTCTAAAAACCCTTATTGCAGAAAAGTCAAAATAAAACTAAGGAAAATTTTGTTAAAAAGCGTGCTGAAAATCGAGTCGTTGGCGTCCTTTTATAGCTTCTTCAAGTCAAGCGGGCTTTGGGCTTCGAAATACAAAATCTAAAAATTAGGGTTACGGTTCAATCAAACCGGATGTTGTTCGATCAAACCGGATGTTGTTCGATCAAATCGGCCTTGGTCTTGTACGAGGATCTCAGTTTCTGCATGAATACTCAAACCGCCTAATCTAGGTGGTGGGGTTCAATCGAATCTTGTCTACTTCTTGACTTGATCTCTGATTTTTCTGTGCTAGTTCGACTGCTTCATCTCGGTGGAGGGGTTCGATTGAACTCAAGCTCGGAAAAAAGACTTTACTTTGAATAATTTCCCAAATGACTCCATAAAGCATTCTTTCCTGATATTTCCCTTCTAGACCTATGAAACCCTGAAAGGAGACAAAAATGTTCCAAAGCATGTTAATAACTCAAAAAGGGCTTCATAATCCTACCAAAAGGTGGGACTTAAACCCCTAAAACTAGGACATATCAATTCCCCGAGACTTGAACCTTTCCTTTTCCTCAAGTAAAGACAATCAAGGTCCAAGGGGTAATCGCAAGAACTCTACTTTCCTCAGCTGACCATAGTCTAAACACAACCTGTAGATCACACACAAACCAAATGTGTTTGCGTATTGTCGCCAAATTCCCACATTGACCCCCCAAACCTGTCCATACTTTGAACCTCAAACTGAGTAGTCTGTACATTCAAATCAACTAACTCACTACATTCATTAAAGAGAGCGTGACTTTCTTATCAAGAAGTCATTCAATTAGGGAAAGAGGGTTTGGTGGTGATGTAGGGAGGTAGTCTTATGCGAGGTCAAAGTGTTTGGGGGGCTCAACAAAAAGGTTGTCAAAGGGTCATATCATTATGCAAAATCATGAGAGAGAGCGAGTATGTGAGGGTCTTGACCTAACATGCTACCTAGTAGTAAGAATCTACCACCCATCCTGAATTGAAAAAAACATTTCTCATTTAGATCAAACCTAGATAAGGATTTTATTTTTCGCTTTCCCTTTTATTCTCCCCTTTTATTTTATTTCTCTCTTTTTTTGAAAGGGAAGGTTGGATCAAACCTTTTTGGGTCCGATCGAACTGAGTGAATCTGGCTCAGGGGTTCAATCAAACTCACTGTGGTTCGATCGAACTCATCGGTTTCCTTAGTGCAAAATATAATACGTTTTTATCCAGCATCAAAGAGTTTTGATTTTTGACATTTTTAGTCTACACTACCCATATACGAGTTTATAAACCCTTAATGATATATTTTCCTATGGCCAAAAGGAAAAACACATAAGCATCGTGTCAAAACATGATAATCATCTAACCACCTAAGATTCCAACTAGCTAGATAACAACATGACCAAGTTAACTCAAACCCTCTCATTAGTTCTTGCACATGAATGATTACCTAATGATATGAAAGAAATGATAGACATCTGAAGCATGGAAAGAAGGATTAGGTTCAAGGAGGGTTACTAAAATTAAGGTGAGTTCGAGCACTCAAGATTAGAAAGAGTGGAAAAGGGGAGAACAGATCCTGAGCGTATAATCTACTTCTCTTTCCTGATATCAAACTCATGACAAGAAAAATTAAAAAACATGTTAGGTTCAAATAGGTTGAGCCAGCCGCAGATCCAACAAAACTCTATCAAGCCTTGTTTTACTGGGAGGGAGTTTGGTCATGTGGTTCACCAGTTTCCCTGTACCAAACAACATCTAGCATTGGTAATATTAGGTAGTAAACTATCATAAGGGGTAAGTTATCATAGGAAAATATCATAGTTCCACAAGTCCTAGTGAGTTAGAAAACAATGTTAATCACGGGAATCACATAAGGTATATTGTGGTCAATGGCACACTCCCCCAGACTTACTTCACACTATCCCAGTGTGAGAGAGGACCTGAGAGTGCAATTTTCCAGCGTTTCATTCAGAGGATGTTGTCGAAATGTTTTCCGAAATTCATCTGAAACTTATCAAAAACATCAAACCTATGAAAAACAAAAGGAAAAACTAAAAATAAATTGTAACCATATTTTAGTGGTGTACCAATGAGTTGCCTCCCGTGAGCACTTGTTTAAAGTCGCGAGTCTAACGGGGGATTGCCAATCAAGTCATGGCTAGTGTGGGAAGAGGATTTGCAGCTTCCTCTTCTGCGGGTGGGTCTGGTGCAGTTGTGTCAGGGGTTTCATGTGGTATAGGATTTTGGAGTCTGAACGAGATTATTATATTCATCAGCTCCTTAGGCCATCTTCTCCTTGTTCCTTCCATTCTGGCGTAAGCAGCCACAAAACTTTGTGGAATGGTTTTACTTTACTTGTGCTCTAGACTTTGTACTTGATGCTCTCTCCATCGCACCTAAAGGGTGTCAGCTTTGCAATTGGGCATATTACAATGACACCGTTTGGTTCTCTGAGGATTGTGTTCATCGCCTTCCTCTTCCTTCTATGCTTCTTTTTTGTTGCATCATGAGTAGGTGGGTTGTTGTCATTTGTTGTGACTTTGTTAATTGCACCCTCTTCAGCAATGGTGGGAGTTGTTTTCTCCTCTTCCACCTTCTTCTTTTGCCTTCTTCTCCTCTTTGTTGTTTCAGGAACGAATGTGCGTACGTCTATGCCTGAAATTACTTCGACTTCTAGTACAAGGGTGCTTAATCTTGATAAGGAAGCCGACCATGTTGAGTTCAATCTCGAAGCCTCCACTGGACCAGTGACTTGTGCTCAAGCTAGAAGGATGTCCACAACCATCATGAAGACCTTAGAAGAGCTTGACACTCATTGCCATCACATGGGGACGAATGAAGCCCCGGTCTTGAACCCCTTCACCATTTCTTCTCCAAGTAGCTAAGCTAATCATTTGGAGTCTTAAGGGTACTCTTCCTACCAATGAGGTTTGTCCCACTGGGTTTACTCATTGGAGGTTTGACGAGGCCCATTGCACTAGACTTCACATGTGCGGCCGCGGCTAAGGCGCGCCTTGAAGGCTATCCGTACATGTAGCCGTTGAGAAGCGTCCTTAGCTCTTATCCTTTAAAGTGTTGCATTTTAATTAAGTCTTTCCTCTTTAGGGTTTGTATGATTTGCAAGCGAGACCATTTAAAAGCATGTGTAGCCGCTTTGTCATTTTAGAACTTTCAATATAATTTTGAGTAAGACGAGATTTTTTCTCTTGAGAGTTCGACCTAAGGGTGTGTCATATCCCTTAGGATTGCGTGGTTTGGTGTGTCATATCCAAACCTCTCTCTTTCCATTTCCTTTTCTGTTTCCACCATCATCACGTTCCATCGAGATTCCATCGACGACGTTCTTAGTCCGAGAGTTTCCATCGTACCAACATCGTTCTTTTGTTGTTCTGTCACAATCCATCTTCACTATTCTCCACAAGACTCAGATCCATCGAAGGGTTTCATCATCGGAGTCCAAACGGTCGAAGAACGACGAGTGTGTTTCTCGTGTACGGTCGGAGAGGCCGTACCTATCACACCAACGACCATCTCCGTCATCCCTCGACCATACCTTGCCCTTTTCACAAAGTATCTCGACTGATCATCCCCTTTTCTCCTTAAAACAAGATCCCCCAGAGAACGACAACTTTGAAGGCGTTTAGATCGAGAGAACCTGAAGCCATTTTCTCGTGTACGGCCGACGTATCATACAAGGCCGTACCCGGCGACCCTGAAATCTCTTCTCCGAACCAAATAACTCTTTTCTCCTTTCTCCCTCGACTGAATCTCTTCTTTACTGTCTCTTAGTAACCTTACTCATTTTGGTAACGTTCGTACGCAGGGATTGAGAGAACGACGAACCAGCCGCCTTCCCATCGTCACCATCGGCCGCCATCACTCCAAGAACGTTCTTTCCGTAGGGCCGTGTATCAAGTGATATCAGGAGCCATCTTGGAGACTTTCAATCCAAACTCAGGGAGTTTCCTTACCCCTTTCTCAAAGTTACCGACTTTTGCATAGTTTGAAGCTTTAGGCATAAAAAGTTTTGAACTTTCGGTGTTTAAATCGTTCGAGTTAGATATGGGTTTTCTTAAGAGTTTCCTGATAGTTTGCTTGACCAAAATCATAACTTTCAAAGAACTAGTGTGTTTTGCGTAAATTGGATTCGGTTTTACAAAGTTTCGCACTTGAATCGGATTTCTCTATACTATCTCAAGCTCTGCTTTGTGAGCATCAATGGCGGCCAAAAGCCGATTTTGGGTGTGTCATTTTGTTTGTTTGTGCAAGGTAGTACGAGGAATAAAGCAAAGATCACGTTTTGGACATCTAGCGCGCTTGTTCTCTCTTCGCGGCGAAAAAGCACCGACCGAGACCACACCGTACGAGCATCCTTCTCTCGTTCGACCCAATCAACCGATCACGGGAAAATACAAGAGAGACAGCAGTCATTTTCAAAATTTGAAAGAGACAAGAAAAAGACGCGGCAACGGAGGCGTGAGACAAATCTCACATGGTCGCCTATTGTGGTCCCCCTTATTTGAACCGTGTGTGGCCGTAGTGCGCCACGTCTCTAGCGTAGCAACCATGGCGCCACATCAGTACCAGACCTGTGCCTCCCAAGGCACCCTTACAAGGCTTGGATCTCCTATACCGATACCCAACGCAAGACCTATGGCGCCTCCCAACGCGCCACCCGAGAATGTAGCCAACGCTCCGGCTAATGCTATTCCACCCGATCCCACAGCCGCCATCATGAGACTTTTGATTTCCTCAACGACTTAGACTGTGGAGACAACCAATAGGTCCTCACCCAAGGCAGCACCTANGTGGAGACAACCAATGGGATCACGAGAGAAGAAGATTTGATGCTGAGGATTTTCAAGAACCTCAAGATGTCCGAAGAGAGCTGAGACCAAGATATGTTCCTCCGAGAGACCATAAACCAAGACCTAACTATCCGAGGTACCAAGAGGAGGATGATGACCTCTCGAAATCTTAGAAGACTTGTGCAAGGATCAAAATCAGTGGAAGATTACTTCCAAAAGTTGGAGACTCTTCTTATAAGGATTGACCTAAGAGAAGACCGTGAGGTAACTATGGCTCGTTTCCTTGGTGGCCTCAATCGTGAGATCCAAGATCAGCTAGAGCTACAACACTATGTTGAGTTAGAAGAGATGCTCCACAAGGCAGTCATGATTGAGCAACATCTTAAAGGGAAAGGGAAGACCCCTTTCAAACCTAACTATCATAAGGAGCCGAAGCCAAACTATACTAAGGAATGGAATCCACCAAAGAAGCCGTTTACCCCCAACCCTACTGAAGCTACTAAACAGCCTTACAACGCCTTTAAGGACAAGGGCAAGGGTATTGCTAATCCCACGAGAGCTCGGGATGTTAAGTGTTTAAAGTGTCAAGGCCGAGGCCACTACGCCAACGAGTGTACCAACAAGCGGGTGATGGTCTTGCTTGAAGATGGAGAGTACATGTCCAAGGATGAAGAAGAAGTTCCACAAGAAGAATGAGAGAATTCAGTAGATGAATGTGAGGAAGTAGCTGTTCAAGGAGAATTGCTAGTCACTAGAAGAGTGTTGAAACTTTTTCCCAAGGATAAGGAAGAGGAGCAAAGGGATAACTTGTTTCACTCTCGGTGTATAGTGAAGGATAAGGTGTGTAGCCTCATCATAGATGGTGGTAGCTGCACCAATGTTGCCAGTACGACCATGGTCAATAAACTTGGTCTAGAGACAAGAAAGCACCTGAGACCATACAAGCTCCAATGGCTCAATTCCGAGGGCGAATTGAAGGTATCTCATCAAGTGACAGTTCCCATTGCTATTGGCCAATACATGGACGAAGTTCAATGTGATGTGCTGCCCATGGAAGCTGGTCACATCCTCTTAGGGAGACCATGGCAGTTTGATAGACGTGTAGTCCATGATGGGTACTCCAACAAGTATACCTTCAATCACAAGGGCAAACGAATCATTCTTCTTCCTATGACACCACACGAGGTAGCTCAAGATCAAATGCATTTAAGAAAGAAAGAGGAGGTCACATCC
This sequence comes from Biscutella auriculata, assembly GCA_900406285.1. Taxonomy (NCBI): domain Eukaryota; kingdom Viridiplantae; phylum Streptophyta; class Magnoliopsida; order Brassicales; family Brassicaceae; genus Biscutella; species Biscutella auriculata. Next base: position 472 of record OVAO01000481.1, on the reverse strand, counting down.
TCTAAAGCCACCAACCTTCTTATCTCCCAAAGTGTAGTAAGTAAGTCCTTACACTCTAACCACACTGTTTTGCTTATTGTGTATAAGGAGACTTTGGCCGCCTTAACTAATCCCTCAGCGGAGCTTCCGAGTGTCCTTAATGATTTATTGCACCATTTTAGGGATGTGTTTCCAGGAGAAGACACTCATGGGTTGCCTCCTAAGAGAGGAATTGAGCACCAAACTGATTTGGTGCCCGGAGCTACATTACCCAATCGGCTGGCCTATAGGACTAATCCCTTGGAGTCTAAGGAACTTCAAAGACAAGTTGATGAGCCCATGAGCAAAGGGTACATTCGAGAGAGCCTAAGCCCATGTGCTGTCCTAGTTCTCTTGGTCCCCAAGAAAGAAGGAACATGCCGTATGTGCGTAGACGGTCGAGCCATCAATGCTATAACGGTTAAGTATCGCCATCCTATACCTCGCTTAGATG